>QEPC01010320.1:346581-413449 GCA_003113815.1 Sphenodon punctatus | reverse complement strand
CATGCCTGGAACTCCCTCCCTGCCAACATCCGCCTTGCCTCCTCCCTCCGCTCCTTCAAATCCCTCCTCAAGTCCCATTTTTTCCTCGCTGCCTTTCCCAATGCCTGCTGCTCGTTCCCCATATACTTACTGTCTGCCCTCCTCTGCAGACTGCTGCAACCAACCGGATTGTAACCAAGCCAAGCACATGCACCTGAGACTTTGCATCTGCTTGACTTTTTGTTTGTCTTCTCCCCTGTCTCTCCCACTGTCCCCTCTCCCTGTCTCCCCCTCCTTGTCTTTTAGATTGTAAGCCACAGGCAGGGACCGCATCTATGTCTATGTTCTGTACAGCACCAGGTACATGACCGGCACTATATAAATGTTTATAATAATAATTAATAATTTATAATTGAGCATACAACTGTAAACTGACAATATTAAATAGTTCTGGTCTTCTGAAAGGTACTATTTCATCGCACTGACTATTAATTGTCATACATGCAGACTTTAATAATGTTGTCTCCTGCAAACATAAAGTAGTCTTTGAAGAACTGAGATAGATGGGTACATTAGATTGTATTGGTTCACTGCTACATCTAGGCAATGACGGTTCCAACATCTTACACAAAGTTATTTATAAGACAGGAAATATTCATGACTATTTGCTTCACTTTTAATAATTAGACAATGTCACTGGTTAATATTACAGTCAACATTATGGGAAATGCATCAATCGGAGGCGAAGCACATGCTTGACCCATGGACACAGCCCTCTGAAATAGTTTTAAGTGCCTGTGTTCTCATTTCAAAGATAAAGTAACTGAAAAGAGCCTGCCCAGCATGAAATTTGGGGTAATCCTTCATCATTTGTAGGTAGAACTGTCATTAACTCACTTGAATACCACCTATACAAGCAGTAGGTACAGGTTATTTAATTGTGGTTAAGGATGAGTAAACTCAATTTTTCCTCATTTACACTAAAATTGAATTTGGAGTTGAATTTGAACATTAGTTTTCAAAAGGAAATATCTGATTCTGAATTCCTTTCAGTTGCAAAGTTTATAGTGGTGATATTATTTATGATTTCCACTCCATTTACTACAGCTACTTCATTTAATTAATTTTCTTTTTTTACCTGATTATCAATAATGTTACTTTTCTAGTATGTGACTTCGAAATTCAGTACTTCATTACTTCATGTCTTTAGGTCTTTGGTCATTTGATTTCCCTTTGCTCCACATATTCATGGGTTTCCTCCTTACTGCCACATTACATGGCATTGATGACCCAATTACTACCTGCAAAACAAATACAAAATCGTGCAAACACATGAAGTATTGAGCACAATTGGCAAATTAAATAAATAAATACCAAAATGGTAAACAACTGACAAACACACACAGTAAAACTCTATATGAAATAAAATTTGGAAGTGAGGTTTTCAAATCTGACCTCCAAATTTGTTTCACAATTGCGAACATGAATGGGCTGAATTTGATTAATTCTATAAATAAATAAATAAATAAATATTTGTTTCAACTCTGTTCAAAAGAGGGTTGGAAAATTTGACTTGTACTCAAGCACAGTTGAATTTGCATTACACTTTCAAAGAGACTGTGTAAAAGCAAGGAGATTAGAGGGGATGGATCAATAATTCCAATTTAAAAAACAAAACAAATCCAAGTCAGAATACAGGGTCAAAACAGACATAACAGTGGTGAAGCACCTCCCAGGTTGCCCCAGGGTGAACCACAGCAGCTGCCACTCCTTGGGTTGCAGGGAGGACTTTTCACAATCACACGAGCAGTCCTCAACCCTTAAGCTGGGACTAGGGTCTGCTGACACAGGTCCCTCCACACCCCGGTGTGGCCAAGGAACTATCCACATGGGACACATCTCCTAGGCCAATGCTATTCAGCAGGATTGGGACCTGGAAGAGCTGCTGCCAAACAGCTGATGGAGGGGCACTCCTGGGAACCCAACAGCTATTTATTGTGTGCAGCCAACTGCCAAACAACTGATGCAGGCGCTTCTGTCCCCCATGAGTTATTTGTTGCACACAGCACCTGGCCCACCAGACACCTGATGGGAGTTGCTCCTGAGAGAAGCATGAGCTGGCCATTCAAAGTGAAAGGGAGGTCACCAAGCCACTTCTACAGGGCTGGTTCACTGTCAGTTTGAACGGCCGGCTGACACTTCCCTCAGGAGCGCTCCCCATCAGTCGTTTGGCAGGTTGGCAGCACACACGAAATAGCTCATGGGGTGGGGGCAAGAGGAGTGCGTTCACCCTGACTGCCTAAGAGTTGATTGGGGGGAAAGTTCAATTCTTCCCCTGATCAGCTGTTTGGTGGCCTTTTGCCCTGATCAAGGGATCATGCCTCACAGTGGGGTTGAGTAGGACTAACATTTTTGTTATGGCAAGTGCTGAACAAATAAATTGAAGGAGGAGGAGGACGACGACGAGGATGACGATGACTACTAACATATGTGGGCCAGTATTAAACTGGATTAGTCATGGTGGATGCGTATTGGCCTGGAATGCGTCTCCCGAGCTTTCCTGCAGCATGCAGCATGCATCCTGTAGCACACATTGCAGGGAAGTCACAGGCCAACATCTGGCAGGGACAGAACAAATGTGCATGTGAGTGTTGGGCCAATGAAGGCCAACATGGGCTATTGACGTGTCTGTTTTCACCCAAAGAGTGGGAAGGGACAAAACTGATTAAGAATGAAGAGATTTTTTTAAAAGAGAAAGAAACGAAACCCCAAATTAGGTCAAAAAGTAGAGTTATTGTAGATGTACCATGCATACTGCATCCATTAGTTTTAAAAGGTGTGATGAAAGCATACTCCTATGTTAGTGCATGCTACATGCAGACTGTTTAGCTAAACACCACTGCTTTTACTCATGGTGAAAGTTCACCCTTGCCTCTCCATTGTACTACACTGAGTGTCTTTAAACAGACACGGGGCTGCCTGCCCCCAACGCTGCTTGATGGTGCACCCCATGTTTGCCCACTCCCAGCCCCAACTAGCTCCACTTCAGACAGATTCAATGAGTTCCCTGGTCCACAGTACGTTCATACAGCATCCCACCACCACCATAGAGTTGTGGGTGATCGCTCAGTGCTCTAGGCTGGCACCTGCAACTCTATAGTATTGGGCAATGACTGGCTGCACCTCTATAGTACTGGGCAACGACCGGCTGGAAGTGGGGCTGCAGCATGGGTCTGCACATTAGATAGACTGCTGCTCCACTTCATGCCGGTGCCCCAGGTTTGGCCGTCCTCTCTGCTGGTGGTGCTTCAGGATATTTGAGAGCACTAGCAGTGGGTCTGCCCTGAAGTAGACAAAGACCTGCACATCTGGTGGGGCACCTTTAGATGGATGGGGTCACCTGGGGTAAAGCATCCAGCGGGCTGGTATGGCCAGCACTGGAGCAGCCTGTCCATTTGAAAACACCCTTTGAGCTAGGTCTGACCTGCCTCACCCGCAACTCAGCTAGAGGTAACAAAGTACGGTTTAATTTAAAAGCAAACAAACAAATAAAAACATGATGCCATAAAGGAAGCCAAATGGAATTTTGTAGCCTGATTTATAGTTTGGCTTTACACTCTCTGAGCATGCTAAGAGACTAGAGTGATAATAGGGGTAGAGAGGACTCATGACTCAAACTTTCTGGCTTCAGCCTGACTTGGGTCAGTCCTGTTCCATCTGAAGCCAAAGCAGACAATGAGACCTGTTTGTGAACTTAACCTGAAAGGAGGGGAGAGATGGGGCAGCTGGATCTGCACTGTGGAAGAGCTGAGTCAGTCTTGAACTGGATCTTTCCACCTGGTCATCTGGGGTGAACCATGATGAATGAGTCACCCTAGAGACTGAACTGTAAGATTGCTATAACAGGATTGGTTTATGTAATTTTCAAATTCAAATTCAAAGTTTTATTAAGGCACTGGCTTCCGCCCTGGCTGAACATAAAATAATATATAAAATATAACACGTATCATATAATGTATAAAAAATAAAATAATAATATAAAAGCATAATAGTAAACAGAATAATAACACTTACAAAAACATAAAAATATTTTCCTGGAGAGCTTTAATTTAATTAAATTAATTAATTCATTCATTCATTAATACTAAATTTATATGCCATCCCTTCCAGCCTCAGGCATCTTGGGGCGACTCGCAACATATTAAAAATAGTTTTAAACATATTAAAACAGTAATAACTACAATTAAAAACACTATAACATCCACCCTAACCCAACCCACCCACCCTCAACTCTCTCAGGAAAGGCCTGGCAGAACAGCCAGGTCTTACACCGTCTACGGAAAGAGAGGAGGTCAATAACCAACTGAACCGCCAATGGGAGGGAGTTCCACAGCTGCGGCGCAGCCACAGAGAATGCCCTCCTCATGGTATACACCCCGGAAATTCAGGGGACCCCGAGGAGGGCACCCCCGGCCGACCACAGGGGCCAATCCAGGACCAAGAGGGTGAGGCGGTCCTGCAGGAAGGTCAGACCCAAGCCATTTAGAGCTTTAAAGGTCAACAGCAATGCCTTGAATTGGACCCGGAAAACTATTGGCATCCAGTGCAGAGAGCAAAGCACTGGTGTAACGTGCTCGCGTCAGCCTGTCCTAGTGAAGAGATGGGCTGGCTGAGGCATTCTGCACCAGCTGCAGTTTCCGAACCAGCGTTAAGGGTAGACCCACATAGAGTGTGTTGCAGTAATCCAGTCTTGAGGTAATAAAGTCAAGGACAATAGTGACAAGATCTGAGTCTGAGACATACAGCCTAAGCTGACACACCCGATGTAACTGGCGAAATGCCCCCTTCGCCACAGCCAAGACCTGGACATCCAGGTGGAGCTGCGGTTCCAGGAGCACCACCAGATTCCAGACCTGAGAAACCAAGGGAGGGAAGACCCACATCAATGATGAGGGCCATCACTCCCTCGACCTTCCCCACAACCATCACCTCCATCTTGTCAGGATTTAATTTCAGGCGGCTCGCCCTCATCCAATCCGCCACAGCAGACAAGCACTGGGTAAGCACTGAGACTTCCAGGCCTGGGTTGGAGGAAAATGAGAAATATAGCTAGGTGTCATCAGCATATTGATGACATCTCACCCCATACTCTCTAACAACCTCCCCCAAAGACTGCATGTACACAAGAGAGGGGATAAGATAGAACCCTGTGGAACCCCACATGTGAGGCCCTGGGGTGAAGATGAAAACTCCCCCAGCACCACACACTGGATTCTCCCACCCAGGAAAGAGCAGAACCATTCAAGAACCATCCTGCTAATCCCTGCCAGGTCCTGCAGCCGTATCACAAGCAACTCATGAACGACGGTGTCAAATGTAACTGAGAGTTCTAACAGGATCAACAGGGTCAAACAACCCCAGTCCAACTCACAGGAGAGGTCATTGGCCAAGGCCACAAGTGCAGTCTCCGTGCCATAACCTGGATGAAAGCCCGACTGCAAGGGATTGAGAAAGTTGACGAGGTTCAAATGCCCCTGAAGCTGCTGGGCCACCACTCATTCAATAACTTTCCCTAAAAAGGAAAGGTTAGAGACCGGCCGATAGCTGGCAAGGACACCAGTGTCCAAAGATGGTTTCTTGTGCAGAGGCTGCACCACCGCCTCCTTGAGGCATCCCAGCACCCTGCCCTCCCTAAGGAGGCATTGACTATTCCCGCCAGCAATGGCCCCAATGTCTCCTGGTTAGTCTTAACCAGCCAGGACAGGCAGGGATCTAATTCACAGTGGGTGGCTCGAACAGTCCCAAGAGCATCCCCTGCATCTGAGGGCGATACAACTGAAAATTCATCCCACCAAACAGGACAAGAGGGGCTTCTACTGCCTTTGACCCATTATCTGCTAAAAAAAGTTGCATCAAAACTGTGGTGAATTTGAGTGATTTTTATCTGCAAAAAAGTCCACAAACAAATCACAGTGAGCATTTGATGGTTCTACGTCCAGACAGAGGGAGGCCGGACTGACCAGCCCCTTCACCACCCGGAACAGTTCAGCTGGGCAGAACTTAGCAGGTTCAATGAGGGCAGAAAAGAATGCCTTCTTTGCTGTCAGCACCGCAATGGCATAGGTACGTAAGCAGACTCTATGTCACAATCGGTCAACTTCAGTACATGAATGACGCCACGGTCTCCCTAACTTCTGCCCTTCCTGCTTCATCTGCTGCAGCTCCCCCATGTACCACAGGGAGATGCATTGTCGGCAATTCAGGAGCGGACACCTGGGAGTCACACAGTTGATGGCCTCTGTCAGCACGGAATTCCACATGGACACGAGGCCATCGAGTGAGCAGCCGTTGTGGTCGGAGGAAACATCCCCTAGAGCTATCTGAAACCTTCTGGTTCCATAAGCCTTTGGGGGCAAACCAACCTTACTGGTTCTGCAACCTCTTGGGAGCTGACATGCACCAAGATACCCACCTGGAGGAGATAATTATCCATCCATGACAAGGGAACTGTTGACCCCTCCCCCACTAACAGATCCCCCACTTCAAGGCCTATGCAAAACATCATGTCCAGGGTATGTCTTCCAACATGCGTGGGGCCCACTACTCTCTGAGACAGGCCCATGGTTGCCATGGCGACCATGAACTCACGTTCTGCCCCTCCAAGACTTAGCGTCGACATGGATATTGAAGTCCCTCAGAATTATCATCCTGGGGGGCCAGAAGACCACCTCCGACACCAGTTTGGTCAGCGCGGACAGGGAGGCTGCCATACAGATGGGTGCCTGGTATATCAGCAGTATCCCCCCCTTTTTTTCCCAGTCAAATCCAACACCAGATGGAGACCCTCCATACCCAAAATAGGACGCACAGGAAAACTCACAGACCAGGTATTCTTAACAATAATGGCTACACCGCCCCCTCGTCCCTCCAGCTGTGGCTAATGCTGCATGGAGTACCTAGATGGAACAAGGTCAGCCAATATAGGGCCTGACTCAGTGTCCAGCCAGGTCTCCGTAACAGATTCGAGGTTGGTCACCTGGTCCAGGATTGTCTCCCGGACTGTAGTTGACTTATTAGCCACTGACCTCTCATTTACCAGCATCAAACCAAGGCCTGGGGTCCTCTGATCCCGGAACACCTCACTGCCTGCCTGGGGGCCCATGAGAGGGGCAGAAATACAGCATATGTCCTGTCTCACAGGTCAGACTCCCCTTCCCGAAAGACCATATTTCCCTCAGCCCATCACAACCCCTAAGGCTGCAGACCCCCCCTGCTGATCTGATCCCCCAACCCCCCCAGAGGACATCCCAGCTGACCCACCCTCCAATACACCCCTCATCCTCTTCTGCTACCGGAGGATCCCTCCCTCTCAAAGGGCTGCACCCCTCCCTCACACCAAGGAGGTCACCCCTTTCCTACCTAACCCAGTCCCCTCACCCCCTCCCTCATAAAGAAAGCAACCCATCCCCCACCCCATCCCTCCTTTAAATACGAGAAAAAAGCTCCCACCACCATCAATAACCCCCTGGACCTCCCGGTCCTGCTAAGGGCCATGCCTAAGGGCTCTTTAGCCCAGCTCTTAGGTGCACTGCCTGTGGCTCACTGCCTGTGGTGCACTGCCTGTGGCGCTGCTAGACAGCAGGTTGTTTTGGCCGTGCTGAGCCCAGAAGGCCTGGACGTTCAGCCTGGTCCTGTCCCCTCCTCCAAATGGGGGAGTTTGTACCTGTGGGGCTGGGCAGCATGGCTCCGGGAAGCGGCGGGTGGATCTGGCAGCAGCGGAAGCAGCAGGCGGCGACAACAGGTGAGCCGTGAGAAGGTGGAACAGCGGCTTTGATGGCAAGCATTGGGTGTGCAGACCTAATTACCACTGCCTTAGCAGCAAAAAATAGCTACATTTTGGACAATATCAAGATCTATCTGCTGGAGGAGCCATATCAGCGTCTCTCTTTTCAAGAATGTGGGAATACGGGTTAAGTAAGAGCCAAGATGGAGTGCTCTAACCTCAGGGGGGGAGGGAAGGGCACTCCATAACATAATGGGGTATATCTTCTATCATCATCATAACACACCGGCAAATTCTGTGATGTCTATGAATGTCAATGCGCCGGCCCACTGTCATGGCAGAATGCATTTGTTCAAGACGTAGTTCTAGAATTACACTTGATATCCAGTAACAAATATCTAGCCATGCCCAGATCTGGGTTCAAGTGTACATACGTAGGTGCAACATGACTAATTCATATAACCGCATACTCTTCCTGATGAAATATATCCAGGGCCCCGAGCCAAACGCGGGTCTGCGATTCGCAGATTTCCCATGGAATTCCCCTCCCCCCGCGGAATCTCCTGCCCTGCTTACCCCAGTGCAGAATTTCTAGCCTGCGCTGCGGGGACGTGGGGCAGGAGATTCCACGGGGGAAGGGGAATGAACAAACCCTCGGGGCTTCCCCTCCCCAGCCTCGCCAGTTGCCAGGGCTTGCCTCCCCCCCCCCATTTAGATAATTAATTAACTTACCAGTGATGGCAGCAACAGCTGCTCCGTCCAGCGCGCTTGTACTTCCTGGCCCCTCCCGATGGGGCCTCTCAGGGCGACGCAGCCGGATGACGTCATCCGGCTGCGTCGCCCTGAGAGACCCCGTTGGGAGGGGCCAGGAAGTACGAGTGCGCTGGACGGAGCAGCTACTGCTGCCATCACTGGTAAGGCAATTCCTTTTCTAAAAGGGGGGGGGAGTCAAGCAAGCCCCGGCAGCTGGGGAGGGGAAACCCTGGCAGCTGGGAAGCCCTGAGGGTTTGACCGGGGAGGGGGGAGGAGGCAAGCCAAGCCCCCCCCCGCCCTGCATGGTAAATCGCGCTGAGGCGCAGAATTGGGCCCTGACTCCCACGGAATTTTTTTAAAAAATTCTGCGGAAGAATCGGTGCCCTGAATATATCATTAAATCTCTGGAATAGTAGATCTCTCTCCATGATAGAAAAATATCTTCCATTATTTGTAAAATAATCACCCAAGCCAATAGTGTTCAATGTGTTTACAATATAACACAACCAAGGTGTTGTTTAATTTTATTTATTTGTTTGTTTGTTTATTTGTTCATATTTATATCCTGCCCTTCCCTGAAGGCTCAGGGAGGCTTACAAAAAAATATAAAATACAATATAAAAACATTTAAAATGCAACCTCCCTCCCCACAAGACCCAATCCACTCCCACCCTCCAACAAGCTCTGACTTTATCCCTATCCCCCAACAACAACTCCCCCTTAAATCAAGCTCCCACCCCAATTCAGCCTCTGGTGCCAAAAGCCCGATTGAAGAAAATGGTCTTACATTGCCTCTGTAAGGCCACCAGGTATGAACACAGGTGGACCTCCTGGGGGAGGGAGTTTTTGTTCACGTCTTGACTTGACTTCTGTGTTGGAACATCACATGGAATTCTGATGTATCGGAACTCTGTGTGAGTTCCGAGTTCTGGACACTGCCATCTTGAACTGGGCATGCATAAATTGACAGTACCATGTACTGTGCCATCTTCTTGTGCTTATTTGGTATGTCATCACAGCTGATCTGGAACTTCAATGGAATGAGGACTAGATTACATTCTGGTCTGTGTTTTGTCAAATAGATGGAATGCCCAGAACCAACATTAATAAATGTTGCTTTTGTTCTAAGCAGACACAATTGTTGGTCTGTGTTATTGCTCTAAATATATATCTTCTGCCAGGTGAGATATCTTTCTTCTCTCCTTTCTGTGCCTGCTGCCCAGAAGGAACGGATCTTAATTCAGTCACTTCAGAAGTCTTTCCAGCAAGGGAAGGTATCACACAGAAATGGGGGTTTAAGTCAAGAGAGTGAGCAAAGAGTCTGTTTGTGGCATCAACTTACGATAGCAGAGTGCCTCACAGGTGCAGAGTACTAGGGAGCCTGGTCTTAGATTGCCCTGATGCTTTACCATGAGAATTGTGCATAGGTACCCCGGGGCAAATTAGGTCACCTACTTCCTGGCACCTTGTATGTTCAGACTGAAGATTATACTGAAATCTAAAGAAGGAAGGACCATGTGGAACCTGCTATCTTCCGGACACGATACTTGTTTATACCGATGTGGGAATAATAAAATACTCATACAAATTATCTGCAATTTAAGAAGATACTCAAGGACCGCAATCCTCAAATCATGAACTCTAGAGCAGTCCTGCAGCTTTTTATTGGGTTACTCTGGAGTAAGTGGTTTGAGGATTGTAGGCCAAATCTGCAAACTACTTTTTACCACAATTATAATCAGTCAGATTGCTGAGAAACCCATGTGAATCAACCCAACCTAGTATGCTAGAAATAAGCCACTGCAGCATCATATATCAAACATGCACCAGCACAGGAGGAAATTGATGCATTTCACTCTAATGAAATACACATTTAGTCTATCCATTTTCCTAATTAGTCAAGTATACCAGCTCTAATTATTAAATCTATCTTTAATATGCTTGCTTCACACTGCACAACATGGGTGTTCCTTGATAATGATGCTATGCACAAATGGAAGAAATATCCTCCAGTACTATACTATACTATACCAGACATTTTAACTTTGCATGTTTCCTGTAGGAAATGTCTCAGCTTCCAGATTGGTTTCAAAATCTTTTCCTAAACTGAATTTGGCAGGTGTTATATAACTGTGTAAGAGTAAGAGAATGAAATGTCCTCTGATATTAACAGGACAAGCTACTTTGTTTCAGATCAACCAGCCTCCCAAGAAGGAAAGTTGAATGTGGTCAACTGTAACTGGGGCCATTTTTACATGGATGCCCCCTCCCCCCCACATGTGTGATTGCATGGAGGAGTGGGGCATGTCCATCTGACTGGTGGGGGTGATGGGTAGGGGTGCATGCACACTCCTGTGCTTCACCCATCTCCACCCATCACCAACGCACAGAGGCATTGAGGACAACGGAGTTGCCTCCATGTGTGGAGCTGGACAGAGATGGGTGTGCATCTGTGTGATGAGCTGCACATCCACCGCACACCCACCGTTGCCTCCCTAAACGACAGCACTTCCCAGATCCATTTGAAAAAGGACGAGCCAGCTGGCTGTCCAGTGGCCACACCCAGAGGATATTCCAGAGCTCATTAGTGACAGGCAGATCTGATGACAGGTACAATCATACTAGGCCCCTGCAAAATTATAAGAATTTATTTTCTGAAGTAAAGTTTGATGACTAGAAGAGAACTGCAGCTACCATCTGTGTGAATACAGTACCACTCTGTAAAAAAAATTGGCTTGGTAAAACAATAGGTAATGGTGAGTTACAGGAATGGGAGGTAGGTGGTCTCCAGCCACCAGAATGTACCAGGCCCCATATTTTTCTCAATGAGGCTGAGGGTAAGATCTCAAAGATAGGACTTGAATGGTGATATGTCCTTTCTTAGAGAGAGACAGAGGATCGCATTCCCAGAAGGTGGGAAAGACTAGCTGGGACTGCAGATCCAGCAATGAGAACACTCAGTGAGTGTCTGTGAGGACTGCCTTGAAACAAGGGGCAGTATAAAGTTTATACGTAGTTGCCAGGACTATGGGAGAAGTAGCAATATCTTGAGTGCAATCTTCTGTCCTGGAAGTCACAGGGAGCTAAATCATTGGCTTCAGTGGAATCAGGTTTACTGTAAATAAACCTAACATAAAATGGAAAGGACTTGATCAGGTCTATGCCTTATTTCTAGATGGGGAGACTGAGGCACAAAAGGTCCAAGTTCTGTCTGGTAATGGAAAACCTTCTAAAATCTTATTATAACATCTGTGTGGTAGCTTACATGATGTATAATGAACATTTTAACTGTTACACTATATATATTCCACTAATATACAATCCATTACATAATAGATTAAAGTGAGCAGCCTGACATTTGTCAAATACTCTCATTTCATGTTACAAAAACTACATTAAGCAAGGAATACGTAGAGCTGAATGTGTACATGCCTAAATGGGTAAACGCATTGAATGTACCCTAATCAAACTGAAAATGGTGGTCTAGTAATAACAGATAAGATTTACACTCCATAAGGTATCACTTCTGATTATTTCCGATTGATTTTGTTGTTGTTTTTCATTTATTTTAATTAATCCATTTCAGTATGTTTCTTATCTTGATATTTGGCATTTGGCATGTACAATTGCTGAAAATGATGTAAACAAAATACTGAAATTACCAAACAAGTGAAATAACCAAACTATAAGTCAGAAATGCAAAAATGCTGGAACAGGTCATGAATATGCAAGTACCCATTTGGTAGTGGGCATTATTTAGGTACTTGAAGGGCTATCTGAAAATAGAAATAATAATTTCAGCTCTAGAAATACAACCATTAAGATAGATCCTTGTGCAATTCTGCAAACCTGTGCAATGACATAAATGGAAATAAGATCCTACATACATGCCTGCAAAGTCTCCATGGATTTTGAGTCTCCATGCCTTAGGGATGGGTGAACAGATCGCGGTTTGGTTTCGTCTGTTCAGTTCGGCTGTGTTCGGTTCGTCCGTTCAGTTCGTCCATTCAGTTAGTTTGCTGGGTTTGGGTTTGGCTGTTTGGTTCAGCCATTTGGTTCGGCCGTTCAGTTCAGCCATTCGGGAAATGTTATGGGTGGTTTTTTTTTTTTTTTTATATGGTTTATTGGTTTTTTATTGGGTTTTATATGGTTTTCTTTTGTTTTTTATTTGGTTTTTTTGTTTTTATATGGGGTTTTTTAATTTATTTTTTTAATCTAATATTATATATATCTATCTACACTAAATCTAACTGCTATTAACTATTCTAAATGCTATGAACTAAATGGATTATCTAATAAGTACACAGGCCTACTCCTACAAACACTAAAACTAAATCACTAACGCTATCTCTATCACTAAGCTAGCTCCTACAACTACTATCCCTAACCTATCTCTCTATCTCTCTATATCTATATCTCTCTATCTCTCTATATATGGGATGGGGGGGGGGGGAATCACAAACACAAGGTTTCAGTTTAAGGTTTAAGTTTCATTTCAGTACAAAACTGAAATGAAACTTAAAGCAATCTAATAATCCTACTCAACGCCTGCTGTTCAGGAACAGTGACTAGCTCAGAAGGTGTTGGGAAGGGGGGAGGCAGATAGTTTCATTTCTTGCAAGCCTCTCCACCCCTGGTGCCTGGAAGTCTGCTCCTCAGTGACTAGTACTACGCCCCCGTCACGTTTGACCTTACACTGAACCTTTTTTTGCCACCTGAACTCACCCAAATGCAATCCGAACTGACCGAACTGTTCGGTCATTTCGACGTTTGGAATTGAGTTCGGTTCGGCTAGTTCATGTTCGGAAGTTCGGTTCAGTTCAGTCGTCCGAACAGGCTGAGTTCGGGCCGACCTCCGAACTTCCGAAGTGCGTTCGCCCATCCCTACCATGCCTACAGATGAGCAGGTAGTGCGCACATGCTGCTTATCCCATCATCATAAACTGTGGAAAGAAATGATACTTCTTAAACAGGGGAGACTACAAAAGCAAAACCCTTGGTTTAAACAGATAGTTGTATGGAAACTCAGATTTAAGGTTACTACTGGAAATATAAGACTTTAAGTTTATTAGTTAAACTAGGCCACAATCCTGAAACTGCATGAAGCATCATGAATTCCAAAGAGCTAAAGGTGCTTTGAAGATTAGAGCCATCCTTAATTAACAAGAAAAGGATCTTTAAGATGAATTCCTCCTTCCAACTTACAGTGAGATGCTACCTTTCTTCTTGGGCTTCAGAGAATCTATCCGACATAGGCCCACCTATTTTGACATAAGTGAAGTTGCTCTACCATTCAACAGGTTTATGTAGTAAAAGGCCCTTTTAACATCGGCTGCAGCACAGGGGGCTCGGTGTGTGCTGTTGTCCATATGCGGTGGGTGGGGGGAGGATGTAGACGGGCACACACCCATCTACGCAGACTCCCCACCCATCAACACATGTGGAGCAACCACCATTTTTGCTGGTTGCTCCATACTTGGAGGATGGGGGTAGATGGGTTTGCAACCCACCGTGGGATTTACACAGATTGCAGGGTGTTCGTGTGTAGGTGCCGCCCATGTAAAAAGGTCTAAAGATAATATCCTAGACCTTCCCTCTTTGTGGAACACCACCTGCTAGAGGTGTGCACCAGGGGCCCATGTCATTTTTGTTTTCATTTTTCATTTTTGTTATTGAAATCTGTCATTTTCATAAATATCAAATTGTCGTTTTCATTTTTGCTTTCGTTTTTGTTTTCCATTGGTTTCAATGTAAAACACATTTTTGGCCGTAACTTTTTTTCCCACCTATATTTGGCTGAAACCTGGAGTGCCTATAACTCCAATGGATGACATTACATGTACCAAATTCCAAAATCATTGGATAAAGGAATCCAATTTTTTTTGCAAAGATCTTCATATACGTTCTTAGGTGTAACTTCCTTTCCTCACAATTAATGTAGATGAAGCTTGGCAAGTTTATACCTATTCCCATATTTACTATCTCTGCCAACTTTCAGAAGGATTAGATAAAGGGTCCTGGTGGTATAAGAAATTAACTCATAAATGTATGTCTGACTGTAACATCTTTGCAGTCCAACCAATGTACATGAAATTTGGCACGGCTGTATATCACACCTTCCCAATCATCTCTGCCAAATATAAGAAAGATGTTATAAAGGGTCCCAATTGTATATGTCTGTACAGCATATGCAGAGAAGGCACCTATGCCAGGGATGCTCTTACGTGTCACAGTGGTATAAGATCAGTTTATGATGGCAATTGGCCAGCAGAAATGTCATCCAAATATCCTCATTCTGTGCTGTGACCATCCCAACATCTCTCCCCCACTTGTTACTGGGAAGTCAGAAGCATCTGTTTGGGAAAGANTCACAATCATCTCTGACAAATATCAGAAATATGTGATAAAGGGTCCCAATTTTATATGCCTGCACAGAATATGCAGAGAAGGAGTCTATGCCAGGGATTCTCTTATGTGTCACTGTGGTATAAGATCAGTTTATGATGCCAATTGACCAGCAGAAATGTCAACCAAATATCCTCATTCTGTGTTGTGACCATCCCAACATCTCTCCCCCACTTGTTACTGGGAAGTCAGAAGCATCTGTTTGGGAAAGAGCCAATAGAGATTCTCTTATGTCCTCTGCCACAGTGCTGCAGGATGTGATTGTGATGATAATTGGCCAGCCTGGATGTGTGAACTATGTCTCCTGATTGCTTGGATGCTATCCCCAAAGTCTCAGTTATGTCCCTTCTATGCCTGCCTTGAAGTCATTACCACTTGGTCCTGTAAAGCTAGAAGCATGTATTCATGTGTTTGGCCAGTGAATGTGTCTGTAAGTCTTGGGTTTCTCCATATCCTCCCTTCTACAGTCTCCCTCCCCCTGCCATGCCAGGTGCCTGCCTCACTGACACTGAGTGTGCTGCTATTTATCTGAATAATGGTCTTCACAGGAACAACATCAATTGCTTATATAATTGGATCCCTTTATCAAATTGTCCTGTAGTTTGGCAGACATGACAGGGAAGGTATGTGATACATTCCTGACAAATATCTTGTAAATGGGATGGAATATAAAAATGTTAAATTTGGAAATGTATTTTCAAGTTAATGTCTTATACCATTAGTACCCTTTATCCAATCTTTCTGAAAATTGGCAGCAGTGTTAAGCTTGTGGAAGGATATAGCAATTGCAGGTTCCATGAAAATTGGATGCAAGATACAGAAGTTGTAGCCATGAAAGTGTATGAAATTTTCTTAAAATCACAACATTCAATTGTTTCTAAAATTGGTTCCCTTTATGTAATCATTTCATAATTTGGTACACTTAGTGCCCTCCTTTCGGGGTACACATGCCCCAAGCTTCATCAAAATTGAATAAGAAACAGAAAAAGGTATAGCTGGAAATATGTTTTCAGTTTTTTCCTTTTTTTTCAAAAACAAAATGTCATTTTCATTTCTATTTTCATTATTATTATTTGGCATTTTAATTGTTGCTATAATGATAATGAAACTGACAATTTTCATTATCATTATTGTAATAACGAAAATGACATGCACACCCCCATCCAGTCTTGCATCACCAACTGTTTCTCTGACATCTCCACTTGGATGTCTGTCTGTCAACTCAAAATGAATTTCCAAGATGATACTCGTCTTCCTCCCTAAAAATACCTCCTCCCACTCTGTATTCCGTTGATGGTTTCACCATTGACCCTGATCCCCAGACATATAGCCATATATTCTTCTTTGACTCCTCCCTCTCCTTTGCACTTCAGATTCAATGTGTTGCTAAAGCCTGTTGCTTCTCTCTGCATACCATTGATAAAATCTGTCCCTTTCTTACTGCTCCCACTGTTAAAGCCCTAGTCCATGCTCTTCTCATATTTTGCCTTGACTACTGCAAGTCCCTAGTTTCTGCCTTCCTCTCACCACTTCACCCTCTTATTTCTGTTCAATACTCCAGTGCCAAGGTCATTCACCTCTCCCACTACTTTGATTAAGCTTAACCCCTTTTCTGTCTTTCCAATGGCTCCTTTCTTTTTTCATATCCAACACAGGCTTCTTGATTTCACCTTTAATGCTCTTTATGGTCTTTTTCCTCCCTTTCTGACCTCATTTCCCACTACTTTATTTCTCCTGCGCCACCACCTTCACCTGCTGGCCACAGGAGGTGATGTTATGTCTCCTCCTGTCCGCCAGATGTTCACCATGGGAGGGAGCAGAGGTAACCCTGGACCGTGGCAGGGCTAACACGGGATGTGCACCAGGCTCCCTGCCAGAGCACATCCCAGATTAAGGCCTGCCACAGTCTGGGGAAGCCTACCTTGGATCATGGTAGAGCAGGCCATCACATCTGATGGCCTGCTCCACCTAACCCCAGATGGTAGCTGGAGCAGTTCCAGATGGGGGCGGCTGCCTCATAGGTCGCCACACCTGCCTGTCAGAGAGAAGGTGGCACCACACTAAGGAGCATGGGGGGAGGAGTCATGCGGACCCACATCTGCACATTCCTCAGCCTCTCCCTGACCCCTCCCCAGCCCTGGCTGCTTGAACGCTTATTCGGTGGTGAACAGAGCCTTGCATTGAAACCAATGCAGCCCTGCATAACAACATAAAAACATAAGTAGTGCCATACTGGGTCAGACCAATGGTCCATCAAGCCCAGCATTCTGTCTCCAACAGTGACTAATCTCTTTCTCTTTGGTGAAGTAACAACAGGTCACAACGGGCAATTCATTCCCTGTTGTTCCAGCCTTCAACAGTGAAAAGTAACGTATTATCCTCTTATGTATTTTTCATAAGTGTCCTCTTTTAAAGGAGAGATATAGTAGGGGAAGTCTGGTAACTCTAGGTTGAGGCAAGAATAGGGTGGCCATACCACCCCTTTAAAAGAGGACACTTATGAAAAATACATGTTGCATGGCTGCACTAGAACCAATGCAGCCCTGCAACATGCATTTTTTCATAAGCATCCTCTTTTAAAGGGGAGGTATGAATACCCCTGATAAGAAACCTGAGGTATTTGTTTGAGGGCTGAGTTCTTCTTTGATGCCCTTCTCACTCGATGTGACTATGGGAAGACTTCTGTGTCAAGGGAGTCCAGAAGAAACCTTTGTCCTGGTGTCTTTCATGGTTTTGGAGTTATAACTCCCACTGTTTTTATCCGTGTTTCCCAAGCAGTTTATGTGACCTCATTTTGAGACTTAAGTATAATTCCATAGAGATCAACAAAGGCATGCAGAGTACATCAATTACAATTGTGACCCCCATCCCCAGATAGTGTGACTTCACTTTAAAAAACAAACTGATTTTGAATCTCACCCATTGTGCTGATATTTCCAAAGAAACAAAGTTTCTCTTAATAAATTAAATAAAATATTATTATTTTTTTTGTTTGCAGAATGAGCTGATGTTTAGTTATTAAGGCTGTAATAAAGACATAGCAATGAAGTATGTTGGCTGTTATGGAGATGAATTAACTAGAAATTCACACATAGTACTTAAAAATGTGCCCAGCTCCTTTAGCACTTGTCGTCTTACAGCAGTTTTGCTCCATAATTACTCTGTTATTAAGCAAAGGCAATGTTGTGTCTAGAAAATGGCATTCCATATCTTTATACGTTCACGGTGACAGCTATTAGGCCCAATTAATAAGAAGTCATCTGCCAGCACACACAGGATTCACTTGTTATTTTCAGAGAAGAAAATGAGAATTAAATTTTCTGCGTTATTCCTAAATCAATTAGTCCAGTATCCAATTCAAGAGAATATATTTTCATATGTACGTGGCAACCTCTCATTTAAGAATGCTGCAGTGAATTCTCTGGCATCCATGATTACTTTCCCCTTGATCTTTGCCCTCTCAATTGTCCCACAGTAGCATACAGTTATCCTCCCTGCCTCAGCAGCAAAAGGATGTGAGTTTTTGTTTCTTGATTTGTTATCAATTGCCTACACATTCCTTCCTTCTGGAAAACTCATTCTCTGTGTTGTGATCCATCCAGCCGATTTCAGCATGTGATGGTAAAGTGGCAAGTCACATCTCTTGCCCCCATGATCTTCATCATCTGCTTTTCATATGCTCAGTCTTCTGTTCCATATGTTAGAAACCTCTACTAAGACAACTCTTAGGATAATCCTCCATAAAGTCAATGGGAGTTTAGCCATTGATTTTAATTGCTCTATTATTGTAGAGGACTTCACCCTTAATATTTGTTGGTTTGCTTGCTTGTTTATTTAAACCTATATCCCACCATTCCCCTAAGGCTCAGAAGGGTAATAATCTTCACCTTTCTTGTAACTTTAATAATCTTATCTTTCAAGATTGTGATTAGGTCTCTCATATATTGCTTGGCCATGGGAGTTCTGAGTTTTATAGCATGTTCATGGCTTTCTGATATACACTGACCAAGTAATACTTTGGTAATATGTCCAAGATAGTCAATGAAATTAAGCTCAAACAGTTCAAGTTCAAAGAAAATCTCTGTAAATATAACCCTTCTATATTTGTGCAGGAAATATAGAACATATTGGTATTTAGTTACCCAACCTACCTCACTGTTGTATATGTAAGGTCATCTGCTGAATACAGCAGAACAGCTTTAACATTTAAGTTCCATTAGAGCTGAAATGAAGTATTTGGAAAACTTTGAAATACACTGAATATCATGGTATTCGGTTAAAAAATGCCGAATTCCGAAGGTTCAAATACCAAGGCAACTACCTTGAAAATTTTTGGAAACATTGGAAAACTTTGGAAACTTTAGAAACTTTAGAAACTTCTGTGGGGGGTGGTGGACAATTGAGTTTCTTCTGGAAATGAAACTTAGTACCATATTTAGTAGGAGGGGGTATGGGATGGGACAGTTGAGTCGTCTTTAGACTTTATTTGTTGAGGGGAAATGTTCCCAAAGTTTCTCAAAGTTTTCTGAAGTTCAGAATTTTAGAATCTGTGAGAACTTTGCCGAAGGACTACCAAATATTCAGGTTGACTATTTGGAACTTCGATATTCAGTCTGAATATTTGGAAACACTATTTGGTACAGCGGTAAACCATAAAGGCAATTCCAGATATAGTATAGCATCATTATTTGAAGAGGTGCCCAATTTGTTGTTATGTGTCCATTAGAAAAACCCACGAGCTCCCAGACATGTTTTTAATTCTTCTGAGTTTGTGTGTCTTTCACTCTAATTGGTGACATGCAAAGGGAAAAAAGAAAGTGGGGAAAGGTAGAAAAAGTGATACCCTTCCACTCTGCAGTTAGATGAAGACGAGAAAGTTCTTTAAAAAAATAATCCTTTGAAGGACAATGAATGTGAGGAAATTTTCCCTTGAGGTCTTTATTTATGATGTGGTCAGGGATATTGATCTTTCAATAAAAGAGTTGACTTTAATTTGTCCCGCAGCACTAATTATGCTTGTGTGGAGGAGAAAAGGAACATGGAATTATATTCCAATGTATATAGAAGTGTTATAGAAAGTGCTTGGATAAGTCCAATAGTTGTTTACCCTTTCTGCATAGGATGAGAAATATAACAACACTAATATTTTTTATTTATATAGCACCCTCTGCAAGATGGTATTTGGAGCATTTTGCAACATTAAGAATACAATGAAACAGCATAATTTAAAATACATTTAAACAATTTAAAGGGGAAAGGAAAATGGGAGGAAAAATTACATGAAGGGGAACAAGCAGTGGATTCTTTTGAAGGTGAGGAGGGAGGAACTGAGATGATTATCTGGATGGATCAAGTTCCGCACTGAGGGGCCAGTCACAGCAAAAGACCAATTATACATCAACTTAAGGCATCATGGTGGAATCCTCAAACAGCAGGTGGCATCTGAGCACAGATAGCCAGCAAGGTGAGGATCCTGAAACAGGTCTTAAATATAGCCAGGCCCTATGCCATTCAGTACCTTAAAAAACAGCAGCACATTTGCACAATCTTATAATCAAACGAAGCTCTTTCATCATTTCTATGACATGAGGGAGACATTTATCTGGTTTCATTGGCCATAAAGCATTTTTTCCAGAGTTCACATGGAGATGACTCTCTTCTGGGGCATCCTTTTTATTCTTCTGGAAGGTAAAAGTAGTAGGTTGTTGGCTTACCATGTTTTTTTAATGTGGCTCTGGTTTCAGAAATTTCAACATCTACCTTGCAGCTTGTATACACAAAAGGTGAAAACAGATGTGAAGGCATCAAGGGGTGAACCACTGTAAACACCACTTGTTGGGTTGGAAGGAAGGGCTGTACACATGAGCAGTCTTCTCTCTCTAATCTGGATGTGGGGGCTGCTGGCACAGGTCCCTTCAAACCCTGGGTTGCCCCGAGAAACTGTCCACATGGGACATAACTCCCAGGCCCCTGCTTCTCAGCAGGATCAGGTCCCCAGGAAAAGCTGCCACCAAACAGCTGATGGGGGAGCTGTGTGGGTAGTCAGAGAGCAGCATCACTTACCTGCTATCAGCTGTGCCGGAGGCAGGGCCAGACCTGTGGGGAGAACATAAGCTGAGAGAGAGCCTGCGGCAAGTTTGAGCTGTGTGGGGAGTCAGAGAGTGGCATCACTTACCTGCTATCAGCTGTGCCAGAGGCGGGACCAGACCTGCGGGAAGAACATAAGCTGGGAGAGAGCCTGCGGTGAGTTTGAGCTGTGTGGGGAGTCGGAGAGCGGTGTTACTTACCTGTTATCGGCTGTGCCAGAGGCGGGGTCAGACCTGCGGGGAGAACATAAGCTGGGAGAGAGCCTGTGGCAGCACCTCAGGCACACACCAGGGCTGTGCGCCTAAGGGCTGCGCGCGCCAGGGCAAGCCCTTGTGCTCGCAGCCTTAGGCGAGCTGCCGGGTGAGTCAAATCGCTTCTGTATCTCCTTCTTGGACTCGACCAGGGCATGAGGGGTGAAGGTTATGTCCTCCCCCACTAGTTTAGGACCAACTGACAGGACCCTGAGGCAGATGCGGCTGGAGAACTTTTTTTCTTGTTCCACAACAAGAAGGGTGGCCTTTCCGATGGTGCCTTCCCCCCTCCCCCTTGCCTCTTAACAACTGCTTCCAGCCTCTGGCAGATTCGGGGGAAATAGACGACTCTGGGCAGAAGGTTGATGTCCCAGAAGTGCACCCTGGATTGATCCCCCCGGCCATGGATACGCCCCAGCTAGCCAATCATGGCCCAGTAGGCTTGTTACCAGATGAAAAACTGGCTGTCTTTTTAACAGAGCATGTCATGCTCACAGCAGAGACACTGCAATTTGTTTTTCTCAAACTCTCGAAGGTGCAGGCTAAACTTGAATCATTGGAGGGGTTAGTCCAGGGAGGGAGGTGTGGGGTCTCTCAGATGCTAGCATCAGGGCAACCTGTGATCTTCTCACTGCCCCCCAATCCACATTGCCTGGCAAATCCACCTTTAATCTACCCCCCAGATCCTGGTTTACCAGGGCTACAATCGAATTCTCTATCCCGCCCTTTTTGCACTGAGAGAGCATATTGTTTGGGGATATTGGCCAATTCCTTAGTATTTTCAGTGCTCCCACGGTGGGGTTGTAGCCCTCCTTTGTGGTCAAATGCCCTAGATGTTGCTGAGCATCTTTGTTTATTTTTGACAAAAACAATAATCACCAGGAGGGATATATTGCAAGTGGATCATCTGGTTAATGTCCCGGGGTAGCAGATGATTATTATGACCTTTAGATCCCTGGATTTGATCACCCAAATAGTGGCACAGAAATCCCAACTTGAGGAGCAGGCTGTTTTTGTTTCTCGTGCTTTCCAGGCTTGCCATAGTCCCCAAGAGGGGCCCCCCCTGGTGCCTCCAGTGACAAGCAGCTTACAGGACCGAGTGAAAAAAATAAGGTGTTCCTCTTTTAGTGCTCCCCCCTGTGCCTATTACTCATTCTGATTCACAGGACCCTAGACGATTACCACCTAGGATTACAAATATACCACAGCCCCCCCTTCCTAGGAGCTCTTCTCCTGTTCGATTACACGGGGGTGGGGACAGCGAACTTGGGGCGAGAGATGGGGGTAGGGGGGTTCTCCCCCCTCCTCCCAGCCAGATCTGTTTTTTTCCCCATCAAATAAAGGGACATCACCCTCCCCCTTATACGCCCTGCAGGTTAGGTTTTTAGAGCGGCTTGAGTCACTGCAAACCCAGCTCGAGGGCCTAAAAAGGGATGGAGCACGACCACCTCCCCCTGAATTTTGTTCTGAGGAGGTTGTTGTTCCAACCCGTCATCCTCCCCTACCTGTGTTATTATCTTCTTACTCCCGCTCCATTAGTTGGGTATCTTCAGGAGAGGGTAGCCCTAGGCCAGAGGTACAACGGAAAAGTGATTGTGTTTTTTTGCCCCGTAGTTTAGGAGATATACCGAGAGAACAGCCTGGTGAGACGCCTGCATGATTGGGAGGAGGGTCAGCCTTGGATTTAGTAGTGAAAAATCCCCCGCTGAGGCCTATTGTTGGGACGGTGCAAGTAGAGGCTTCTTTTATTGGGACCTTACCTTCTGCAGGATTATCCCCCTCGAATCCTCAGTTGAAACAGTGCCCCAGAGCCCCCCAAGAACTCCCCTTGGTGACTGAGGAAGTGGGGTTATCCCTTGGTGGAAGGGTACTGAGACACCGGCCTAAACCTCCCTCTAAACAATTACAGAGGGACTGGGCATGTCTTGGAATATCTCCGGGTGGATGATGCATCAGGCAGACCCGGAATTTTATAACTTTTTAAATTTTTGTGATATTGCACTTCTCCAGGAGACATGGTTGACTGCCCCCCCCCCCTTTTCAGGATAAGTGGAGGGGTTTTGATGTATACTGGGTAGATGCATTGCCCTCAGAAGCTCACGGTCGACCAAGTGGTGGACTAGCATTATTGATTGCTTCTTCCTTATCAGTACAGGTCAAATGTGTTAGCTGTATAGAAGCATATTTTGCCCTCTTTCATTGTCACTTCCCTACGGGGTGGGAGATGTTGTTGGGAGTGGTGTATGTGCCACCGGAGCAATCAGTTTATTACTCTTCGGATATCTGGATATTTCTAATCAACCAGGTAACCGAGGCTATACTGCAGTTCCCGGAGGCTTATCTTTTCTTAGGAGGGGATTTTAACGCTAGATTGGGTGATCCTGTATTCCAGCCTACTTGCCCTAATCTAGAAGATTTAGTGGATCTGTACCATATTCCACCGCACCACTCTAAAGATCAGGTGGTGGGTCCAAGGAAGGCCATTTTAGACGAATTATTGGATGCCCTGGACTTAATTATAATCAATGGCCGCCTTGAAAATGATCTGGTGGGCAACTTTACTTTCAGCTCCACCCTAGGCTTTAGTGTCTTAGATCTTTTTTTGATACCACCTTTTTTTTCCTTATTGGTGATTACATTTTTGGTGGTTCCCTTGTTTGTGACTAATCATTCGCCTATTAGTATGACATTTAGGGATCCTTTACCTCACCCCCCCCCCAAATGGGCTACCCCTGGGTCACATGCTCCTTTCTTCCTGATCCGAGTCAAATGGTTTGAGGATTTGAAGGATAAGATGTCAAAATTGCTGAAATCTCCCCTGATGGAAGATATCTGGGCTGGAATTAAGGTCCAAGTACCAGACACGGTCAAATATTTTGACAAATTGATAGATCTATTAACTCCAGCACTTACCACCCAGGCGGTTCATGCCAGGAGTGCAGTGCCCGCTTTTGATTCCCCCCCCGGTGGTTTGACTCTGAATGTTACAGGGCAAGGAGGCAGTTCCGCCGGTTGGCGAGGGAAGTAAAGAACAACCCCTGTTATGCCTTGAGGCTTCTATTAACTCATAGGAGAAAAGATTATCGGGAATTGATAGCATCTAAGCAAAATGATGCCCAGAAAGTAATGGGCAGCCCTCATCAAGGCAGCCAATGAAAACAACTCCCGGAAATTCTGGGAGATGATTCATCATCTCCCGAGGGGGGTGGTCAAAGTGGTAGTGCCTCCCTCCCACTGGAAGTCTGGCAAGCCTTTTACAAGGGGCTATTTTCTAAGGTTAGAGTGGATCTCCCGGTTTTGGAGACCTGCCCTATAGACAGGTTACAGAAGTGGTCTCCAGTCACCGTTGAGGAGGTGATTGTACTTATCGGCTCTCTTAAACCTGGCAAAGCCCCAGGCCCGGATTTTATAACATCTGAGCTTTTAAAAAGTGATCTGGTACATTGGGCCGAGATATTAGCACCCCTATTTACCTGTATTAATGAGACTGGCACCCTTCCGTCATCCTGGCACTCTAGCACGATCATCCCTATTTATAAAAAAGGGTCCCCTATGGATCCGGGCAACTACCGGCCAATTAGTCTCCTGAGTATTATAGCCAAATTATATACTCGGCTTTTATAGACCAAATTACAGCATTGGACAACAAGAGAGGAACTAATTGAGCCAGAGCTGGTCAGCTTTTGTAAGGGTGCTGCAACCTCCAACCACTTATTTGTTCTGGCAGCTTTAATTGTCAGGTCAACTACTGAATGGGGGTCCCTTTTTTAATGCTTTATTGATCTTGAAAAGGCATTTGATTTCATTTGTAGGGAGCACCTTTGGATAAAGTTACAGGCCCTGAACATGGAACCTAGGTTACTGTTCCTTATAATTCAGCTCCACTCAGGGAATTCCCTACGAGTTCGGACAAATCCTCAAGGTGCACTCTCTGACTCTGTTCAGGTGAAATCAGGAGTGTGGCAGGGATGTTTATTGGCCCCTGCACGATTTAACATTTATCTGACTGACTTGGTTCAATTTATGAAGTCGCGCAATACCCACCCCCCAAAGATCGGTGATTGACAAGTGCCATTACTATTGTACGCAGATGACACCATTTTAATTTCTCAAACTTTGGTGGGGATGTGGCACGCGATGTCAGCATTTGGAGAATATTGCCAGGTTGAGTCGCTGGCAATAAATTTTGTTAAAACCAAGGTACTAGTTGTGGGTTCCAGGAGAGCCCAAAAATGCCATTGTTGGGCCATAGGGGTCAACCAGATTGAACAAGTCCAGACATTTAAATATCTTGGCATGATTATTTCCGCCGTAAGAGGTTGGAAGGTCCATTTTGAAGCTGCCCCAAAACAGGCTAAGAACTCTATAGCAGCTATCACCAAATTTTTCTTTGGCCAGGGAGGGAGGTTGGTCCGTCCAGCCTTGAGGCTCTTCAGAGCCAAAGTGTTTGGCCAGCTCCTCTATGCTTTCCCAGTATGGGGGCCGGAGTTCTTCACCAATTTGGAAAGCCTCCAGAACATACTTTTGCAGACGATTCTGGGTGCTCCACAGGGGATACCACAGGTGATCCTGAGAAGAGAAGTACTTGGTACGCTTTGCAGGCCCGCCTAAATTACTGGGTTAAAAAGGTACTGTTCCTTCAAAAAAATTCGCTAGTGAATGCTGCCATTGCTGCTGGGATTGGGGACAGCTGGCTGAGAATAACTGAGAGAGAAATTTTAAACCTGGGGTTTTCCATGGAGAGAATGAATAACCACTTTATTGTTAGCCATAGGCCTTTACAAAATACAGAATAAATAAAATACCACACATACATACACATAAACATACTAAGTAAAATCCTCCTATGAGCCTGCGAGCCCCAATCCTCCCCACCTCAATAATTCTGCCTATTATTTAAATAGATTATGTCAATTGTAGACGCTCGTATCCCTATAAAAATCTTGCCTAATCTTACTCATCTAGTTGTCCACTCTTTACTGGTTATTTGGGCATCCATTAATCCAGTCTCCATATTGTCTTTATTACTGTATACTCTTGCCCACCCTTACCAGGCTAGTCGCCCGAATATCTTTTCAGGGATTATAAGTCTGACGCAATCATAGTATGGCCAGTGCATAACTTGCCACTGCCCTGGTCAGCTCCGAGTCAATTGGATTAAGTAGGAGTCGGGTGGTGTAATCATCCACTCCCCTGTCATCCAGGAAGCCTCCCAGGTAACGTATTCTAAATCCTGCCAGCGGAGTACATCTTAATAGGAGGTGGTCCACGGTGTACACCTTCCCTGACTGACACAATGGGCATACCCTCTGGGCTCTAGGAATCCCCTTAAACCGGCCCTCCAACAGGGCCGAGGGGAAAGAATTCACCCTTAGTTTGATGAAGGCAACCCGTTTCCCAGAGTCTTCCCAGGTAAACAAATAATAATCATCCACCCCCTCAGCCCTACATGGGGCATAAGCCGGGGCCACCCTCTGCTCAGCCAACAATGAGCCCTCCCCTTGTCCCGTCTGGTCCCTGATCCTGCATTTGACCAATCGCTTTGTGGCCGCTAGACCTAGTGGTTCCAGGCACTCAGGGGAAAACCCCAACTTGTGGACCTCTCTTAATACCTCCTGCCTCCATACGGTCCCCATTCCTGCGTTAACTGCCAAGGCAAGGAGAGAGTTCTTAGCCACGGGAAAAAGAACTGTTTTTGCCCAGTATGAAATTGTTGCCTGGAGGCCAAGGGCTCGAAGCGGGAGACACCTTGCCTCTGCTCTTAACAAGACCTGGGGGAGTCCCATAGTCGATCCCAGAATAGACTGCAGAAAGCCATTCTGGGTTCCTTCAAGTTGGTCCAAGAAGGACAACCCCCATATTGGCAAAGCGTAAAGAAGTTGGCTAATCACTTTTGCCTTAAATAGACGCAAAGCTGGGATGACCTATTTGCCTCCTTGGCCAAAATAGAATTTTATAATAGCTCCTGCTGATTTCTTGGCTGTTTTAATTATTGCCTCATAATGAGCCCTCCACCCCAGCCGCTGGGAGAAAATCACCCCCAAATATCTATACCACCTTGCTTGCTCAATGGAGTTGTTTCTAATGGTCCACTGGTATACCTTCTTAACCGCATTAGCACTTATCACCATAACCTTTGTTTTATCATAATTAATACGGAGTGATTCACGGTGACAAAAAGCTCCGAACATTTTCATTAGTCTTTTAAGGCCGATCGGTGTCTGAGACATTAAGACTGTATCATCTGCATAGAGGAGAATTGGAACCGATCGATTCCCGACTTTAGGGGGGGTGCACGTCCCTCTGATCCATCTCTTGGACCACATTATTTAAGTATAGATTAAACAAGGCAGGGGCTAACAGGCACCCCTGCCTTACCCCGGCCTGCAACTGCACTGCGTCCGACAAAGCACCTCTAGGATTGTACCGCACGCGTAAGATGTTATCTGTGTGGAGCTGTATCATTAAAAATAATAGTCTGGGATCAATACCCATCATACTTAGCTTTGCCCACAGCCGCTCCCTACACACCAGATCAAAGGCGTTTTCCAGGTCTATGAAGCACATGTAGAATTTCCTACATGCCCCTGTATATTTAGCAATAAGTGCCACTAACACAAATATGTGATCTGTCGTTGCGTGCCCTTTCCGGAAGCCTGCTTGCTCTGGCTCCATTATATCTGTTGACTCCAGCCAGTCTTGTAATTTGTTTAGTAGGAATCTAGTATATACTTTTGCCACTATACTGAATAGACTTATAGGTCTATAATTCCCCAGCAACTTAGGATCTCCCTTTTTCAGAATAGGAATAATTATACTAGTTTTCCAAGTAGGTGGAAAGTTCCTGGTCTCATTAAGATAAGTAAATAAAGGTGCCAACAATCTTGCCCACCAATCTGGGTTATGTCTCAGGAGTTCTGGTGAAATATAATCAGAGTCTGGCGCTTTCCCCGGTTTTAATTGTCCTATCAGCTCCACTATTTCCTCCGGATTCACGGGAGGCCAGTGCTGGAAGCCATCTACAGATGAAATACTCAGGCCTGCTTGTATCTCCCTTACTGGGGCAAATAGGGCCTCATAAAATTCCTTCCCATGGAGAGTTTGGAAACCTTGGGCTGGGAGACCTGTAGAAACTTAATTAAGATACAGCTCTGGGACCAGTCTGCTCAATCCGAAAATGCCCTGAGGGACGTACAGAAGGTGACATCTTTTTATACTCCCTATTCCCCATTGATGTCTGGTTCTTATTATTTATTCAAATGGCAGGATGCCAATTGGTGCACTGCCTTTTTTCAGATGAGGGTGAATGTTTTCCCCTCAGCAGTTCTGGAGGGCCGTTATGCCGGGACACCGTGGACCCAGCGGATTTGCCCCTTGTGTCAGCTGAGGGAGGTAGAAACCGCTGAACACATAACTTTGTGCTGACCAGTATTTTATGGCCCTATATATAAGTACTTGGGGGCTTATTATAAGATCAATGGGGTCTCTGGGGGTGCGCTATGGAGGCTACTTAACCCAATTGACTCGGAGCTGTCTAGGGCAGTGGCTAAATTTTGTTGGGCTGCTATGCAGATCAGGTGCTCAATTTTGGCTCCCTCCCAAAATAATGGATAAATTGGTAAGTGGATACAAGGAGGTACAGAGGTCTAGGGTGGCTGGAGGGGTTCTTTGCCCTAGACTCCTGGTTGAGCACGAATATTATATGCCTGTGTTTTCTTCTGTAAATAAGGGCCATGTGTTGGCATTATTTAGTGCTTGTTTTATGTTGTATATTTGTTATGGCTGTGGCTAAACAATAAACTTTTATTATTACAGCTGATGGGGGACCCGGAGGCACCCCCTCACATGGCCTGAGGGAGCCTGCCAAACAGCTGATGGGGGGGGCATTCCTTGAGGACCTCACTCAGCTGTTTGTTGTGTGCTGTTGGGCCAGATGAGGGCTTGCTTCTGAGTCCCCAACAGCTGATTGAGGTCCTGGAGGAGCGTGTGCACCCTGAACCCACTGAACAGCTGAGGGGTGTGTGTGTGTACATGGAGGAGCACACGCACCCCAGACCCACAGAACAGCTGTTGGGGTGAGAATGGAAGAAAATACATACATGCTCCTCCATGACCCCCTGATCAGCTGTTCAGCATAGCTAGGGTGCGTGTGCTTCTTCAGTCCTACACATCTATTCAGTGGGCCAGCTAGGTGTGCTCCTCCAGGTCTCCCTATCAGATGTTTGGTGGGCCCAGGGTGCATGCATTCCTCCAGGCTCCTCTGATCAGCTGTTTGGTGGGGTCAGGGTGCACACACTTGTCCAGCCCTTCCCCCCTCCCCCCAGTTCAGTGGGCTGGCTGAATATGCTCTATGAGGCCACCCAATCAGTTGTTCAGCTAAGCGCACTCCTCCAGGACCCTGAATCAGCTGTTTGGAGGGGCCAGGGTAGACGTGTTCCTCCAGCCTCCCCCCCTGCCACCTCCCCGATTAGCTGTCGAACAGGGCTAAGTTGAGCGTGGCAGCCTGATCTTCTGACCTCATTTCATATCGGGGCTCAGCGGGCATGAAACAGATGGGTGAGAGATCATTAGCCTGCTTTACCCCAGGTGGTCAGGCCTCAGCCTCAGCCTGCATCTCTGGCATCTGCCACCAGATGCATCCTGGAGTGACTGGCATCCTGCCGCAGGGCAGTAGCAGGCAAACTTCTCGCAGTGACAGACTAGACATACAGGTGAGTCCCACGCTAAGGCAGGCTATTGTGGGCTAACGTGAGCTGATATCATATCTGTTTTCACGCAAATACACAAGAAGAAACTTGAGGTTATGAACTAGTTCCTGTCCTTCCTTCCTTACATACATGCAAAGCATTAGCGACCATCCCTCCCCTATGTCCTGTCACGGTCTCTCCAGTCAGCTGAGGAGGGGCTTTTGGATGTGCCCTCCATGCATCAAGCATGGGACATGGAAAGCATGATTACAGCATTCGCAGTGGCTGATTCCCTTGATTTGTACGTTCCTTCCCTCTGAAGTCTGTCAGAGCTTGAGTCTATGAGGCTTTCAAAAACTATATAAAACATTCTTGTTTAAGCAGGTTTTTGGTGGCTGGGGATGGCTTGGAGATTGGGGGTGAATATATTTTAATATTTGTCAATGTTTAATGTATGTATTGGGCTTTATCTGTAACCTTCTCTGAGCCCATAGTTTTAGGACAGAAATCCAAATAATTCAAAAGTCTCACAGGGGTCAGAGTTTTGCAACCTTTACATTACTGACCTTTTACTTAGGAAAACCATTCGATTCAGTTTGCCACATAACTAGCCCTCAGTGTGAATATATGATTATATGATCTCGTTCTCCATGTTTTTAACAAAACCAAACTCAGTCATCTGAATTGTTACTCGGAGGCTATCCAGTACCTCAGGGCTCAGTATTCAAATAAACCAAACAATAAGTAAATCTATTAAGTATATAAGAATTTTTCTTCCAGCTAGTGAGCTGGGAGATTTCCAAATAAAATACCTTTTCTATGTAAGGGGGAAATGTCTGTTTTTACTAAATAGCTAAAAAAATGGGTGAGGTCACACCATCTACAGATGGGGTCTTGATCCCAATTGATATTCCATATACTTTACACGTCTTTTTTCCTGTTTGTGGAATAAGTTTTTAAATGGGGTCACACAGGTGAGAAGCTTGGGTAGCAGAGGTTAGCCCTATATCTCATGCTATGCTAACTAAGGTAACTTGAGTATAAACTCAAGTTAAACAATAACTGCTTAACAATAAGATTTTAACGTTAATTAACTAACTTGAGTTAATTTAAAAAAAGAACACACTTTCCCCTCTAAAGTAGAAAAGTGTGAAATCCTTGACCCTGCAAAGACTTAACACCCATGAATAATTTTACTTACTGTGAGTTGTCCTTCTGAAGCCAATGAGACTGCAATTTATTTATTTATTTATTTTTCAAATTTAAACGCTGCCCTTCCAACAAAGGTGCAGGGAGGCTTACAATTATAAAACAACAATAAAAAAATGTACAGTAAAACACTTGCTCCCTTCAAAATTCCCACCCTACCTACAACCCTACCCAATAACCCAACCAACCCTCCTCCCCGCCTGCCAAATGCTCTTCCAGTTTCCATCACCACCAGAAGATGCTCGGGCTCAAGTGAACCTCCTGGGGAAGGGAATTCCATCAAATTAATTCCATAAAACTAGTGGGAATTCCAAAACAGAAGGGAATTCCATAAAACGAAACAGTTTAAAGTTAAGTACATGGTAATGGTTAGAAGAATTGGAGCTAAAATAGGGCTCATACCCTGGCCCTTGGTGGGAATCTCAACTGCCCCAAACCACAGCTGTCCCAAGTCCATAGCTCTGATGCATGGGTCCCACATGGGCATCATCCCTCCCAGCCTCAAGGACCTGGAATACCTTCCTTTAGTCCACAAGTTCAGCTGTAGTCCTGTTGGTGTCTTTGTTGACCATCTCTTGGTCCACTGCAGGCTCCATGTCCCTGAGTGAACCCTTCCCCTCCCATCCCAGCCTAGTGGGCATCCCGCTGCTCACCACATCCCTGCTTTTGTCTCCTCCTTGTGACCATCAGGTTTGTTCCCTGCCTCCGTACTGCCAGGGATGGGTCAGTGCTCTCGCACGTCCCAAGCTCTAGCCTCTTACTTGGTAAGCCTCCTTGGATCCCTGCTCTCTTGTTTGGTCCTCCTACCACCCCAAAGGTTCTTCTCTCTCATTCTACAACTGTGTCCTAATGTTTCCTAGCTTCCCTTGACCTCATAGATGGCCCTTCTTAAAGGGGCCCTGCCAATCAGCCCCGCTCTGTTCTTAAAGGGAAAGGATGCCCCCTAGCCACCCTGCTACAGGAGCTTAACATATTTTCCTGCACTGCTTATGTTAGAATAAGAGATCAGAATTTGGCCCCAAATGTACAATACAGTTCTAACTCTAAAAAAAGGTTCATCGACTTATGGAATTTGAATTGAAAAACATTGTACTTACACAGTAGACAATTCTAAATCAAAGTAACACTTAAGAACCGCTTAAATCATAGCCCAGCAAAACATCTTTCTAATATTCTAAGCAGATTTTTTTTAAAATAAGCACCTTGAATTGGAAGGCAAAACACAGGATTAATGTATAAATTAATACAGTACAAAATACATTAGTCTATCTATTAAAACAAAGCATTTCATCTTACTTTTCTTTAAACACACACACAAACTGAAGAATACAGCAAAAGGTTCCCTTTGTTTTCCATTCCTTAAGACAAGAACTTAAAAGAATAAAGTCTTTCCTCATATCATTAAGTGTGCATGGGCTAAATCTACGTGGGATTCATTTTCTCACATGGCAGAAACAAGTCGTCCCTTTGTCCTTGCTCAGTTAATGCAGCCATATGCTATCTGTCTTTGTCAGCCCCTAGCATCTGAGTACCTGCACTTCAGAGTCCCCTTTTGGACCATGTTCCTATACTAAATGGATGCGCTGTAGAGTATTGACTGCTGCAATCTTGACAAGGTGAAATAGGTGACTATATACACCTTTGGAATGTGCACTATATAAATCTAACTCTTAAGGAGACACAATGTATTTAAGATACTGAGTCTGGGATATATTAGTCTCATGGGTCCTGAGTAAATGTCATAAGTTGGTTTTTGTTTTTTTCAAAACTGTTATGTGGTACCTATGGTCAATACAAATTGGAAGAAAATTTAATCTTTATTTTTCTTTCTTTCCCAGATTGATTCATGGGAGCAATCCAAAGATGTATTTCATTGCTTTCTGAGATACTTGTGTACAGCAAGCCACAGTATGCTGCTAATACACAAGCACAAAAAAGCTGACAACTTTTTGTAAATGAGCACCCCTCCTGTCCCAGATGTAGCTCTGCTTACTAATCTAAATAAGTTATTACAAATCTAAAGGGAGTAACCCCTGGTAGAGTTATAGCTGGGCAGAAGGATATTCAGAGACACTGGGGCTGATCCCATGGTTTGCAGATCCTGCATGCACATCCCTGCGTGCGCACACATATACAATTTCCACGCAGCACAATGCGCCTGCAATGGCAACGCACACGGTTCCTGTGCAGGGGTGCACATGTGATCCACAGGCCATGGGATCAGCCTCATTGACTTTCTATTGACTTTAATATTAAAATAAAATAAGGAATTGTAGGGCTGGAAGGGATGTCAAGGACCATGTAGTCAGATCACTGCAGCAGGATTTACTCTGGGTACAGTCACACGAGTTTCTTTGGGCAGGTGAGTCTATCACACCTTGGGCAGCCTTAACCCACGCTGGGCAGCCAGACCACACAATGCAGTGCATTGCCGTCCAATGTTCCCCTGCTGTGTGGCAGGGCAAGCAGCTTGCTCCTATGCGATGCATCCTTGGAAAAAGGCCAAGGACATGTTGTGGAGCAGCCTTGCCCCAAATGGGGTAAGGTTGCCCAAGGCATGGAAGCCTGTGTGCTATTGAGGCCCCTCCTACCCCATGCACTAGTGGGGTCCCTCCTACCCCACTGTACAGCAAGCTCCATGGCAGAGCTTTGAGCGGTGGGCACTGTCATGCCTTGCATGAGGCAACGTTACAGCCAGGAGAGGGATTTTGTTCAGGCTGGGGGAGGGAGGCAGGGCTGGGTGCCCACTTGTGCATCAGTCTGCCCCGGCCATGACGGGAAATCTGACCGCAGCCTGCTCACCCCACTATCCATGAGGTGGGGGTGGAAGGTGTCTGCTCAGCTCCCTGAGCTGGTCCTGCAGTGTGGCGACTGCACTTGCCCACCATAAGACCAGGTAGGGATTGGGCCCTCTGCAGCTCATGAGGTTACACTCTGTGTTTAAATAATTTCTGGCAAATGTTTATCCAGTTTGGAGTTGTTGTTTTTAAATCCCTAAAATGGAATATACTTTTCTTGTTCCCTTGCACAACTCTGTTTACCGATAGGAAGTTTTTCCCTAACACTTAACCTGCATCTACCTTCCTCCAGTTAAAACTCGCTGTTCCTTCAGTTGCCCACTGTCTTCTCTGTGGCAGCCTTTTAAATATTTGAAAACTGTTATTATACCCTCCTTTAATTTTTGCCCAGGTCCTTCAACTTTCCCTTGCAGGTCGTGTATTCCACATCGTTTATCACAGAGGTTGGGGACATTTTCTTTCCCAGCAGCGGCTTTGAAAATTAGTGCAATCTTCAAGGACCACACGCTCAGTTTTCAAGCTCACACCGCTTTTAAACGAGGCGCTGAAAAGTGCCTGCTGAACCCCGTGTTGAGAGAAAAGCTACGTGGGGAGTGTTTACATGCTCCCCGTTGCCGGCAGTGGTGGCGGCAGGAGATGCGGTGCTTTGAAGAAGCGCGGGATGTGCCTTTTCAAATCAGTGCATCTCCAGCTGGCGCCGCTGCCAGTTACGTGGAGCACGTCACTTCTGGCAGCGCGGGGAGCGTGTAAACACTCCCCGTGCGGCTTTTCTCTCAATGCGGGGCTCAGGAGGCGCTTTTCAGTGCCTCATTTAAAAGCGGTGTCAGTTTCATGGGGGTAGGAACTGGAAAGGGGTCATGCGAAAACGAGCTGTTGGCAACATTTCACATTGGAGCCTGAGGCTCCCTACTCATGCTTTATCATCTTTGTTGCTCTCCTTGGAATATTTTCTACACTTTTTCCCTACAGTTTCCTTAAAATATAGTGTCCCACACTGGATATAATTTGTAGCTGGGAAAATGGAGTTGCCTTTTCCATTCTGATTGATATAATAAGTAGCCACTAGTGTGGCAGGTTTGCCTGAATGCTAGTAAGGTAAGAGACCTTCCAATATCCTGGGTGTTATCCTTTCTGAGCTGATAGGCAGGGAGAAGGCCTTGGGCGGCATGGCCTTTTCAATGTTCTTTCCAGGCAGAATGAGATGAGGATTTGAGTCTCAGTCTAGTCAAATCAGCTGTGGTGCTGAAGAAAACTCCCAGAGCCTCAGTGGAGTAGCATCTTTTAAGGCAGCTCTGTGCTGAGCAGATCTCTGTGTTTAAAGCTGTTTCCAATGTAATAAAAGAAAGGTTGTCTCCAAATGTAGCATATACATTTATATGAAACAACAAATCATTGCAAATATTTACCTAAGGAAATGTTAAATTTTAAATCTTAGCATTAAAAAGCTAACAATTACCTAACTCCTTCTAGAATCACAGGTTCTTGCAAGCATAGAAAAAGCTTAGAACAAGACAGCAGAGAGTAAACTGCTATGAATCGTCAAGGTGAATCCTTTAAGAATCCTGGGGAAACCCTTCTAAATAACAAATGTCTATTTTGAGGGCTTATTTGCTTCACAGACATTGGGTGCCTCCACACAAGATGTGGCGGGCTTGATCCCCACACACCCCATGGCAGGCAATCACTGCCGCCACACTTTGGGCCCAGCGTGGGGAGCAGGACAGATAATTGCACACACACACCTCTGTGGGGTAGCCAGACAGACTGCTGTCAGTTGTCCCGCCATGCCCTGTGGTGGGGCAAAGTGCCAGTCACACAAACAGGCACCCTGCCTTGCCCCACCCCGTCTCCCGACCTGCCCAGTATCCTGCCCCTGGCCATGGCATGGCTGTGTGGGATTGGAGCTAGCACCCACCACTCAAAGTCCTTCAGCAGACCTTGCTGTGTGGCGGATGGTAAGTGCATCATGTGTCTGCACGCATTGTACTGTATCAGCCTTACTGCACAGGTATGAGTTTTGTAGATACATGGTACATGAAGCCCCCAAAGCAGCTGTCAATCAGTAGCTGCAGAGGCTATTTTCTCTTGGATAAATCCCTAACAGTGTTGTTGATATTTTTATCAGTGTCTCTCTATGGGTGCTTCCGCCACCGCCACAGTCTCCTCCGGGTAGTGGTGGGAGTCGTTGCTATGGCCGGAACTCTGTCTGGCCGCCAAACAAATGATACATCGGTCAGACTGGGAAGGGGATAGGGAGATGAACAGTTGTGCGTCTGCCTGCCCCCACCCCCCCACTGCATGAAGAAGTCCAGCCCCCCAGCTGACACATGGCCATGGCCTTGACTGTCAGTCGTGATAGCCTACTTTACCCCGAGTCTGGCGGCTGGCTCCCAACCCTGGTGGTGGCTACTAGCCTGGGCTGTGAATTTTGGATTTACCTGAATCACGGCCCAGGCTAGTTCACCATGGTTGGGAGCCAGACTGTGCTAACATCTGGCAGATGCATTTCAATGTGAAGGCTGTACCTGGTTTAACTTATGCTAAAGTGGGTTAAACCATGCCACCATCACATTCTAAAACACCCTATTTGCCTCTCTATGCTTATTTGTAAACTCCAAGTGCATTTTTAATCTCTCTCCTATTTCTGCAATTGGTTTTCTTGTTGGCTTTGTGATAACTGCTGTCAGAGCATTTTTTCTTCCATTGTTTGGTATTCACCTCAGAGCTTGTGGACTTAATCCCTTCAGTTGGTTTTATTTAAAAGGCATTACTAAAAAGAAAAAGAATAGTTTAAAAGTTTTGGAAAGTGATATAATGTATTTTAAGCAGTTAGCAATTTGAAGAGTTCCAAAATTCTCTAAACAGAATTTAAGTGTCCATGAAGGCTTAGAAAACTGAGAAAGCTAGTAATAGCCAATTATTCTAAAAAATGAATAGAGAGAAGGAATTTGTTAAGCACATGTCTATACTACATCCTTAGTAAGGTTTCAAACAGAGGTTCCCAAACTATGAAGCAGGATGCAAGTGGGTCATATCATCTGCATAGGGGGTTGCAATCCTGAATTAAAGATTCATGTTACTTTGTTACTTCGTATGACTTTGTTACTGTCTTGGTTATGGAATTATACTTAAGCCTCAAAGTAAGGTCACACAGGCAAAAAGCTTGGGAGCAATTGGTCTAAAATATTTGATCTAAGATTTCCTATAGCAGACTTCAATGGAAGTAGAGTTGTTAAAAGGAGATTTCTTAATCTTTTGATATTATCTCTGCAGCACAAGCTAACTGCTTTCAATTATCTTTGTTTTCTGCTTCAGATTATGTTTCTGGCGCATACACTAACTATACCTATGAGAGATTAAAAGTGTACAGTATTTACTACAGGCACATCTGGAAACATTTCCTTCTTTAATAGTCATTTCCCCTTAGTTGCAGTTACAGAAAACCATAGAGCAATACACCTTAGTTGCCCTAACTCTGCATAGAAGAGACCAAATCCTGTACTACTGATCACCCTGTTACCAGGTTTGTATATACACTGAGCCCCGAAGGAAAGATATTCATTAACTGCTTTCCCAAAGCTAATTCTAAGCATTTATCCCAAAATACTTACAATGGCATAGCCTTCAGTTATTAGTGTACTAGTCTCTGAAATCTCCTTTTCCAGCAGCAGTATGTAAGGAAGAGAGCAAACGATTCACAAGACTGCCTTAAGAATTTGACCTTGACTATGTGCATGTAACCAGAAGGTAGCAGACACAAAGAATTACAAGTAGCAACTATCAGGTATAATGCAGCTGAATTGAAGGTGGGGGGAAGGGAGAAAATCATTTCTCAAGTTAAATTGATATTGCAATTCTTTCTCCTGCTGATCACAGACATATAGTGGCTGAAATTGGTTTGTTTATCCAAGAACAGGCTGAAAAATGTGGAATATTTTGAAGATACTATGCATAAAGTAAATTATAACTGGAGAATAGGAGTTATTATCATTGGGATGATAGAGAATAATAAATGCTGGGCCTGACTGAGCACTTTCTGGAGGTAATTATCTCCCTTCCCCTAACATACCTGTGCAGGGGATGATCCTTGTCCCTGCCTGCCTTTCCAGGAAGGAGGGTTCAGGTGGGCTGGTCAGGGTACTCTCCTCCCTGACCTGGGGAGGAAGGGGTTAATCTGGGGAGCAGATGGAGGTGGGGACAAAGTGCAGGCTGTTGGCCTGATTTGGGGAATTTGAGCTGGAGCAGGGGAGACATGATGCATCTGTCCTACCCGCCACATAAGCGAGGCTTGGGGCAGGAGTGCTGGGCAGTGTGAGAAAGGCTCCAGGATGTGCAAGACCCACCCACCCATCCGTTTGGACTGGCACTACAGGCTTTGCCATAGAGGTGTGCACCAGAAAAATAATATGTTTTTTGTTTTCATTTTTAAAATATTATTTGTTTATGGGTATTTTCAGATGTGACACCACTGCTCATGGCTTACCGGCCTGGCCACTGGTGGTGGTGTCATGTCTGCTTCTGCCTGTCAGATGGTCACCACAGACAGGAGCTGAGGTAACCCCGGACCATGGCAGAATGTAACCTGGAATGTGCACAGAGCTCTCTGCCAGCACACATCCCCGGTTAAGCCCTGCCACGGGTCGGCGAAGCCTATCCCGGACCATGGTAGAGAAGGCCATCACGTCTGATGGCCCACTCTATTTAACACCAGCTTAGTGGCTAGAGCAGTTCCAGGCGGGCACGGCGGTCTCATAGGCCGCCGCACCCGCCCATCAGGGACGAGGCGGGGCCGCGCTGATGAGTGTGGGGGGTGAGGCTGTGCTGACCCACGTTCTTGCATCCTCGATCCTCTCCCCACCCCCTCCTCAGCTCCGGCCACCAGAACATTTGTTTGGAAGCCAGGCAGACTCCTGCCTGGGGTGAGGACTCTCACTCTGGGGAGTGATGACGGAAAAGCCATCACGTATAAAAATACCCTATGTTTTTATAATAACATAAATGAAAATGTCCATTTTCATTTATATTATTAAAAAGGAAAAATATAAAAAATCAATAATATAAAAACAGAATGTTTCATTTCTACGTCTTCCAAAAGTGTTTGCAAAAGTGTCCCTCTGACACTGTCCCGTTCCCAAACATGCCAAGAGTGTCCCAGGGTTGCAGAAATATCAGCAAGAGATTGTTATGCAGCAGATGGGTAGAGGACAGAGCAAACACTGGCATGCAGCAGGTGCTGGGCACTGAACCAGCCAGGCACTTGCACAGGAGAAGATGGTGGTTCCCCAAGTATGGCAAGGTTTCAAGTCAAACGGAAAGCCCATGGGACTCAGAATGGCTGTGTGAGATTAGCACGCAGCAGGCAGACACAGGACAGAGAAACTAGTAGGCAAAGGGCACTGAAGCAGCAGGGACTAGCAGAGGAGGAGATGGAGATGCCCCAAGTATCAGTGAGAGATTGGCACACAGCAGGTGGACACTGGCAGGAAGCAGGCACTGGCTTGCTAAAACAGCAGGAGCTTGCAAAGGAGAGAAGAAGATTTACTCTCCCAACTAGCTAGCATCTCATGGGTTCATGAGTTGCTGAGACCATGTCAAGGCGGCAGGAGACACGAGGCAGAGAGACCATCATCACAGAATGGAGTGATAGCAGCCCAATGTGTGACAGGGCATCATGAGCTTGCAGCAGCAGTCACCCCAGGGGGGAAACACATCTGAAAAAGAGAGAGAGACCTTTGGGAAGCAGCAGCAGGAGGCAGCAAAGGAGCAGTGGGCAGCAGGCAGGCAGGAAGGCAGACAGTGGCACAGGATTTGTTTGTCATTGCAGGCACCCCAAGTTATGTCAGGGCATTGTCAGCCTGCAGGAACATGCGGATGTAGGAATGTGTAATTGGAGGGAAATGGGGGGATGAGAATGAGAAATGGGAGAGGTCTGTTATTTGTATTAAAACATGTGGTTGAAAAGTAGCAGAAGGCACACTGAACAGCTCACACACAGAAACACAAGAGTCAAGCCTGTAAAACTGGATGTGCACATAGCAAGAACTGGTGCCACAACTGCAGAGCTCTGTGACCTCAGCTTCTATAAGCTCCCTATGCCCTCCCCCAAGCTCTCCTGATTGGTACAAGCAAATTGCAAGCATGTGCAAGCAAAGACCAATCTCTCATGTCTATTGCAGGGAGTCTGTTATCTGCCTTTGCTGCCAATTGTTCAGTGGAGATGACAATCTTAGGCAGTCATTTTGGGCTCTCACCCCCACCCCCCTCTTTCCCTTGCATCTGTTGTTTGCAGCCTGAGCCAAGTGCCAGGTTGCCTTAAAAATAAATAAATTAAAAATAACATTTTTTTAATGTTATTTTTTATGTTTCATATTTTAATAACATAAATATTATTTTGTATTTTTGATATTTTTAATAACAAAATAAAATGGGCATTTTCATTTATGTTGTTATAAAAACATAAATGAATTGCACACTCCTACTTTGTCAGTTGCCTGAATTTGAGACAGGGAAGGAATTTTTCACTGACAAGACTGGCTTGTGCTTGAAGTCCATCCCCCCCCCCCCCCTTTCCCTTGTAGTGGCATCCCCTTTGTGCTGCAGGTTGTGCAGCTAAATGGAACATTCAGGCCATTTCTTTTCTTTTCTTTTTGTTTGTTAATCGTTATTTCAACTTGGATGTCCAGTGCTTGGGGAAATGAGCTCATGAAAGATATGGCATAAGAATTATGGAAACTGAGGCACCTCTTTATGAGACGAGCATATGAGTGTTACCAATTAGGGCATAAGCAACCCATGGCCTCATCATGCAGCGTAGGTGTGAGGTGAGACTAGCCGCGGCAGATCCCCGTTCGCACCGGCTCCTCCCTGCTGCCGCGCCTGTGCCTCACGTCACTCTGGCAGTGCCGGAGCATCAGGTGTACATGTGGCCTGTGGTCCCTTGCTGTCGCCTTTCTCAGAATTCCAGCATAGAGGATCCTGGGCTGAAAAAATGAATGGGTAGAATCCATTTTGGAGAAAAGAGCTTAGAGGTGCTACTCTTAATTGTGTCTGAGGCCCCACTGGGAGGTTTTGGAAACCCCACTCCAAGGGTGGGGCACCCTGTGGTAAGGCCAGCTGTGTGTGTGTGAGAGAGAGAGAGAGAGAACAGTCAAATGTGTGGGAAGTGGTGACCTTAAAACAAACAGTAAAGGACCTGGTATGAATGAGATCCAGAGCACCAAGCAGGTGGATCCCATCCCAAACAGGGAGATTCCTATCAGTAGTGTCATTCATACAACATGAAGATCCAGTTCCCTGGGCACAATTCCACCTCCAGCTGCCTGTGGAAGCAGGCCAACCCCCCTATCCCCAACCACAAAACACTCAAAGATCAAAAGTAAACCTAAATCAAAACACAATCCGCTCTTTGGGACTAACACCGCCCACCCCCCTCCCAGCGCAATATATATGAAATTTGAAAGATCCTCAAATTGCTGTACCAACTATTAAAAACATCAAATTAGAAGTGAAACAGATGCACAAAACACACTAAGACATACCCGAAAATTACAGGGCAGCATTTGTGTTTCAAATATGGAAGCTGAAAAGGGCTTTTTCATGTTCATTTATGTTTTATCCAAACCTGATACATAGCCTTTTTAGTTACTCATTGTGAGCTCTCAGGATAGGGCAGGATATAGGGGTGGGAAGTTTGGATTCAGATTAATCGGTAACTGCCCGTAATTGGCAGTTACCGATTAATCCATATCCAGCCTCAGCGGTGGCAAACACACCCATTGCAGTTCAGTTTAAAACCTAAAAAAGACCCCAAAACACCTGTGGATGTGAAAAATGGCTGCCAGACCAAAAATTAATATTTATTAAATCAATTACAAATAAAAATTAGTTGTAAAACAAATCATTGCACATCTGCAAAATGGCTACTGGACCATTCTGTGTGTGAACAGCCTTTTCCAAAATGGTGGCGGCATTTTCACCAGGGACAGCTAGTCTGCATGTGCACAGTGTCCATTTTGTGCATGCGCAGCCCGGCTGTCATTTCTGAAATGGTGGCGATGCTGCTGCTGTTGCTGCCACCACTTTAGAAAGGGCTGTGCATGCCCAGAAAGGTCCGCTGGCCATTTTACAGATGTGCAATGATTTGTTCTTTTAAAAATTATTTTTCATTGATTTAATAAAAATTATTTTTCATTTTTAATTGATTTAAATAAAGATTCATAATATGGATCCATATTTAAATCCAGAAATTAAAGATCCAGACCCATAATGAATCTGGATCTATAATTTCCTCCAGATGCCAACTCCTATAGAAATAAAGAAACAAGGAAATAAATGATGCATACAAACATGCTAAAATAATGACACATAAGCCTCTATTTTTATATGTTGACTTGTATCCATCTCTCAGTTTACATCCAGGGTGGTGAAACTTTTCCCTTTGCAGGCCACCTTGAAAATTAGTACAAGATCCAAGGTCCACATAGAAGCTGAGGGTGTGGATAGACTCAGGAAGATCAAGAGTTCAGATCCCGGATCTGTACCATGGATCTGTTCTTTATTCTCCCGTGCATCTCGGCTCTCTTACCCTGAACTCAGCCTCTCAGTTCTTGTGGGGATAGGAGCTGGATTCAGGGACCAGATGAAGGAACTGGAAAGGGTCCAAAAAACCTCCCAGAGTCCCATTTGCCCCCTGGGCCTGAGGTTCCCCATCCCCTTATGTACAAGTTTCATTTGTATGCTGGTTTGGTACATCTGGGTGACTATTGCATGCATAAGGATAACAGCTATGCGTGCAAGAGCAGACACTTTTTATCTTTGTTTTCCTGCCAAAGAAATAACATATGCAACTAGTCTGCAGTGTGCATATGCTACCTACAAGCACTATGAAAATAAGAATAAGGTCACTCAGCAAACTATACTATTGTAATGCCTATGTAATATATGCAAAAATTAATAAGGAATCTGTTGAAAAACACTATACAGCAACCTCTAGCTCTTCTTCAGCTGGAAAAGCTGACTTTGCAGTGTCAAGAAGGATCAAACCACACTACTGAAATTACAATGTAACTTATGCAAATGTTAACTCTTTTTTAAAGAAAACTTTCCCAAAACCCCAAACAGCCTCTTGTTTATTTCTTAAGTAAAACTGTTGACTTAGAATAGTCAAGATAGAAGATAAGGGGAATAATAGAATATTGTGTGATGAAGAATTTAATGGAGATGAGGAGAAAGATGAGTGAAGTGAACAGTTCAAGACCCATAATATTAAGATCAAAAGAGGAACATGCATAAACATGATCTGGGATCTCCTTAAAAGAAACAATAGCTTCAAGAAACTGAGGGGATTTTTTATTTATTTATTGTGATGGGGTGACAGGTAATGTATTGCTCAAGGACAATGATGGAACATAAGCAGCAGAGAGAAACAGCATCCTATGGAGAGCAGCAGTCTTCCTTTTAGCGTTTTGAGGCAACATCTAAACAGATACAACAAAAACTGTCACTTTCAATGACTTCAGAACCTTGAATTGCTAAGGTAAACAGTTATGGTCACAGAGGACACCAGATGAAAGTAGGCAAGAAGAAAGGCTTAGCCTAGTCGTATCTCATCTGGGAAAATGAGGCTCCTCATAAAAAGGTACTGTGACCGTTCACTATGGCCCTTTTTACATGATACACTCCTCCCATGCATGGACACCCATCGTCCATGCGGGGGGAGCATCTCACGTAAAAGCAGAAGTACGTGGGTGCACGTTCCTATGACCCATGCATCTCCCCCCTTCTACATGGAGCAACCAATGAAAATGCAGGTTGTTCCATGAGTGGGGATAGGTGGGGGATGGGTGTACACCCACCCACACCCCTGTGCCACTCCCGTAGGGGAGAGCACATGGATCGCACCTTCCAGTGGTAGTACATGTAAAAAGGACCTTTATGAATATGTTTTATTTAGCTTTTGTTGTCTTTGCAAATATTGCAATTTCAATCAGTGGACAATATCTGATATACTGTAGTTGGGCTCAATTGGACCTTTCACCATGGTTGCTAAGTGATCGTGCAAATTTTTGGCACCTAAATCTGGTAAAATGCAGAAGGTATTGTGAGAACACCTGTGTTTTCAGGAAAATGATATCAACCTAACTAAATTCCTCTTTGGAGTGGGAGGAGAGTGGGATTATTGAATAGATTTGGACAATTTGAGGGTTGATTAACAACTTTTTAAGAACAAAGGCCTGTTAAAGTTTTATATACCTAACTGAGACTGCAGGGAGGGGGTGCAGAGAGAGACTCCCAGGGGGTAACAGATGCTCAAGACAGATGCAAACAAAGTTCTTGCACTCTGTGGCCTTGACAGTGATTCTTTGCAGGCAAAAAAACACAGAAGAGTTTACATCCTCTGGGCTAAGCTGCAGGGCCACCTGGAGAAGTAGGGTCCCACAGATTGAAAGTCTGGTTTGAACATCGTGGATGGATGAACAAGGGGGCTCAACTGACATTCTGCCCAGGCTTCCAGGAAGGAACCCATGGATAGCCCTGCTAAACTGGAAGCGAGAACAAACCATGGCTTGGGTTTAAGAGGCTGTGAGGATTTATTTATTTATTTATTTTTTTGCTATAAACTACAGTGTTTACTGAATTTCACTGTGTTTTTTTTTCTCCATCCACTTTAGATCCTTGAATCATAAATACAGCTGCCATCTCTCTGGAGGTTTTGATCAGGGACCTGTGTTCACTGCATTTTCCCCATTGACAGCAGTGAGGAAAACACAGTGAACATAGGTCCCTGGTTCTGATCCAGAATCTCTGAGTCCCATAAGAAACCCTGATATCTCTGGCTCATCCATGAGAGCCTGCAGTAACTCAGAGAAATTGGGGCTTCTAGGCTGGCAAGGGGTAGCCATGTCAGAAAGGTGGTAGACCAAAGGGAATTTCAGGACCATTTCCCATGTGGCTTCACCCTTACGGAGCTTCATTTGTGCAGCTCTATGAGCTGCAGAGGCCTGTGAGGCCCCATGGCAGGTTAGCACAGCCACCACACTGAGGGGTCACCTCAGGGGGCAGGGCAGATAGGCGGCAACCCCATTGGGCAGACAGGCTGCTGTTGGAGATCGTGCCACAGCCAGGGCAGGTCAAAACACTGATCACATGAGCAGGCGGTTCGCCCTGCCCCATGTCCCTCCCCTGGCACAAACACATTCCTGCCCCCAGTTGTGATGTGGCAGCATGCAATGGGAGACAGTACACACTGTTCAAAGGCTCATGAAGGGGTCCTGGCACATGGGCAGCTACTCCTTGGGCAGCCTTACCTAATATGGGATACGGTTGGTGCATGACACATCCTTTGGACTTTTCTCAAGGACACATGCGTGTCAGCCAGCTGTTGGGCATGACCTATGGCAGGGGGAACATCTGGTGGCAGCCGGTCACACAATGCACTGAATCATGTGGTCCAGCTGCCCAGACTGGGTTAAGACTGCCCAAGGAGTGGTAGTCTCCCCAGGGCATCTCATGTAGCTGCACCCCATGATGTTCTTTAAGGTAGGAATGTGCGAACGTGGTTCGGAAGTTCGGAGTTCGGACCAAACTCGAATAGTTCAGTTGACCGAACCGAACTTTCGAACCGAACTTGAATTCGACCAAACTGTTCAGTCGAATCCAAAACCAGTTCGGAAGGCCAAACCCCCCGGTTTTGAATGTATGAACTCGGTTCGGAATTCGACTGAACTCGAATAGTTCGGTCGACTGAACCGAACTTTCGAACCGAATTCGATTTTTGAACCGAAACGAAATGAATTTCCGAACTTGGTTCTGTTCACACATCCCTACTTTAAGGGATGGGATTAAGTCAGAAAGGAACATGACAGCTCTTTCCCAACAGAGTTCTGCCCCAGCCGAGTGTCATGATAGCACATATTGAATCAAGAGGTTTGCAATTTAAACACTTGGGATCTTCCTTGTGAGGAAGAAACTCTCATGCAATTGCAGCCCAAGAAAGGTTCCACTTAGAACGCAAGATCTGATATCACCGTGAACTTAAAATTCAGTCAATTCAGTTGAGGGAGGTTTATGATATTTTATAATTTAAACGAAGCAAACGGTGGGGACAAAAATTCTACAGTTATGCAAAGGAATTCTCCCCCTCCCAACCAGCATTTTTCATTGCTGCACACCAATTTTAAGCATGAGCTGGATTTTTTAATTATTGTTATTATTATTGATTTTAGTCTCAGAAAATATGAGGCAATCATTAAATTTCTGGCAGACCTTTAACTTTTGTGTCACTGCTGGACACAGCTATAGTTCCATATTCAGTGAGAGCTTTCATGATATTAATGAAAGCATCTGCACTAAACCCATAGTTAAGCAAGAATAAACACTGACTTGTTATCCTGTCAAAAATATGGAATCAATGGGGGGTGGGTGAATCACTTGAAATTTATCGCAATTCATTTGCCATCCATTTGACTCTCTCAGAGAACAAAGAGTCATAGTTGATGCCAAGAATTCTTGGGCTGATGCCTTTCCAAGATACTGCTTTTGCGTAACAGTTGTTTGTGAAAATTATGGCTACCCATGAAGGATACAATGCACAAGTTCTCCGGTTATCTCTCTCTGGTGTGAAAGGAGAGTTTTCTTTGCTGATCGCTAATTTTAACCATAATTTTTGCCTGCCAATATCTTGCCCACATGTTTCTAAAGGGGAAATTTGCTGTTTAGAGGTAAGAAGATAAAGCTCTTTTTCAGTGAATATTACACATTTTACATAGGCTCTACTAAATTAATTTCTTTGGCTTTATAGAAATCTATTGTCAGACCATCTGGTCCAGCGGACTTCCTGTTTTTGAGTTTTTAATTGCTGTCAGTAATTCCTCAATTAAATTCTTCATTCATCATTCGTATTTTCCTTAGTTTCTCCAGGAACTTGGGTTCATTTTAGCATTTTGGAGCATCCTTTAAAAGATATAACAATATGTATGTTTTTATCTCCTTTTTGTGATTTCTTCTATAATTGCTGTGCTATATTTTCAGTTATAAATTATTCCTTCTGGTTTTCTTCACATTGTGCCTTTATCTTTGGAATTTTGAAAAATAACTCAGACTATAATAATCAGATTTTTGCTAGCTGTAATTTGTGGGTGTGTATCAGCCCTAAACTATAGTGTATTTTCAAAAAATATATGTTTTGAAGACTCTGAATATACTGGACTTGACTCCAAGTTTCAAATAACCAATTTTTACATTGGTATAATTCCAATAACATGATTGGAATTATGAGATCAGAATCCTATCCATTGTGAATAAAGCCAAATTGGATCATTTATAAGTCCACTGTCCAAAACCAGGCAGTTGTCTCCTCAAATTAAAACCTTTCTTTCTCCTCAAAATATGTGGCCATTTTCTTTTTCCAGTGTATTGAGTGTGATTTCTGATCATTTGTGATTTATTTCTATTTGTTTTATTATATGGAGTAAGAAAATTTCTAACAGGAAAAATGGTCCTGTGTTGATGGATGGTATAGTGACTTAGAAGATCTGGGTTCAATTTCTTGAGCTACCACAGGCCTTTTCTGGGTAACCTTGAGAAATCAACAAGTCTGTTTTCCTCCACTTCCTCCTCTGTAAAATAGGGGAAATAGCAGTTCCATAGTAACCAAATGCATAACAGTTTGTGCCGATCTGAGTTACACTTGCAATGGATCTTAGATATCCAATTTAGATAAATAGCCTCTACCACTGGATTTCCTTATCACCTATAGCAAGGAAAATAAAATAGCATCTGCATCGTTAACTTCCAAATAAATCTGCATTGTATTTCTAGACTGTCATATGACCACGAGCTTTTTAATTAATTGGCCATTCATTCTCCATTTGAAACATATGTGGCCTTGTCTTGTAGCTATGGGTGTGCAGAAAAAAATAGTATTCGTTTTTATTTTAGTTTTCGTTATTAGAATCCCATTAGTTTTAGTTATTATTTTATTAGTATTAGGTATTATTCTAGTTATTCCCATCCCATTAGTTTCAATGTAAAATAGATTTCCAGCTGCAATGTCTTCATTTGTCATCCAAGTTTCATAAAATGTGGAAGGATTGTACCCCTTACCCAAAGGATCACCCCTACCAAATTTCAGGAAGATTTGATAAAAGGTTCTTCAGTGCAGAAGATAGTGCTGACACACTTTTAAAAAACAGCACAGAACAATGACAATTTTACACAGACAGTCAGACAAGGATTTATTTATTTATATACAATTTTAAACAGACAAAGATAATGAACAGTGGTAATAATGGGAAGGAAGGAATGAGACACAGAGAGACAGAGAAATAAATCTGTTTTTATAACTGCCACTTTATCTAAGTGAGGCTGAGTTAGAGCAACCACACAGAGACTGAGAGAAAAAACAGCAAGTGTTCTGTCTGAGACTGAACTAACACTGGCAAATTTCCTCCGCTTGGCAGAAAGTTAAGAACACTGCTTACCATGCCTTCCCCCCAAAGCCATCCTGAGTCCCTGATTGGTACAGAAAGCTTCATTCATGGTTCCCCCTCCCTTCTGACCTCCTTCTGAACTCTTGTTTACAGCAAGGCACAGACAGGCTGGAGTCATGGTATGCACTCTAAACCTGGATGCAGCAGTCAAAGCAGAACTAATAACTAATACTAAAATGTGTTCGTTTTTAGTTATTAACCCATTTGTTTTAGTTATTATAACTAAAACTAAAATAACTTCTTCATTTTAGTTATTAATAACAACTACAATGAATACACATCCCTACTTTTCTAGATTAGTTCCTCTACTTACTGGTAGATGATGTGAGAGTTATGCATCACCTCTGTTTGTTTGATTTCTCTTAGTTGGATAGGCTCCTTACTACAGCTGAAACAAGCAGCCGAATTGCTGCTCATGAGAAATTTTGCCATATTGGTGTAGCAGCAGGGTGTTCTGGGGAGGTGATCTCGCAGCACTCATTTGCTTCCTGTCAGATCTGGGGACATCCAGGGCATCCTCGCTGCTGATCATAAGTGTTAACTTGAGGAATTAGTACCAAGACAATGAGTAGTCCCATGCTCCACTTAGACCTCTGACTGAGGATTCCAGTTCTCACTGTTGTAACCTCAAGGAGTTCCCATTCTGAGGAAGATGGTCCATGCTGCTCCCTGGTTGTGCTTGCTATAGTCCTGGACAGCTGGGATGCTGTCCTAAAACTCTCCCCAGTCCAAATTCTACATTATCTGTTTTCCCCAGAAGCCAGCTAGGCCCTCCCACCTTGTGACCTGTTGTCCTCACCCCTGCCCTTCGGCCACATCAGGGACCTGCAGCCTGACCCTGGTGGTTCAAGGGTCTCTACTCTGCTAACAGTCCCTTGCAGCTGGCCTATCAGGTTCCTGGGCTGGAAGGTGTTACTCCCAGGGTTGCCCCATCCAGGCCCTACATTCTCTTGGCATTCTCTCTGCTCCCCCAACATGGCAGCTAGGCTCACCCACTGAGAATTCTAAGCCTGTCCTGGGTCACACCAGGAACCTGTAGCACTGGCCCCAGTGTCCTACATTCACCCAATATGCCAGATAGGCCTTGGGCCCAGTGTGCCATGGGGAACCCTAGTCAGGTTGTCCTGAGTCACACCAGGGGCCTATAGCTTAGCCCCAGGTCCAGGGTCTGTAAAGCTCACAATCAGGTATCTTCCAGCTGTTTTCACTCCTACTCATCAGTTCTCACTGGCTCCCTAGGTCCCACTCCTGGAGTACATAGTTTCTGCTTCCCCTAAGGCCCTGCTTCTCACTCCTCAGGGTGCAAAACCTTCCCCTAAGGCTGCTTTTAAATGAGACAAGAAACGCGGCTGATCCTTTGATCAGCCGCGTTTCTTTGCGCTCGTTTAAATTGCCAACTCACAATTAAGCCGGCTCTTCCCCACATCAGACCGGGCAGGCGATCCTGCCCCGTCCAACGCGAATCTCCGCTGTGCCAGCTTCACGGCACACTTCCAGGCTATTTTGCCGGGTGCGCATGCGCACTGAGTCTCTACGCCGGGTCTGATGCTCTTCTGAGCATCAGACCCGGCTTAGAGAGAAAGGTGGGTGCCCGATCCTGCCTCTGAACGATCCCGCTTGTCAGCGGGATCGTCTAAAAGCAGCCTAAGGGCGTTTATAGACGATCCCGCTTACAAGCGGGATCGCTAAACGCCGTGTTTCCCCGCCGCGGCGTCTCTCCGTGCCGTGTCTGATGTTCAGACACGGCGCAGAGTGCGAGTGCGCATGCGCGCCCTTCTGCGCATGCGCACTCTCGCACGGGACCAGGAAGTGCGGCGTAAAGCCGGCACTCCGGGAATCCGCGTCGGAGGGGGCAGGATCGCCTGCCCCCTCCGACGCGGATTAAAAAGCAGCCCAGGCATATAGACGAGCGGCAAGAAAGGCGGCTGATCAAAGGATCAGCCGCCTTTTTTGTCTCGTCTATAAACGCCCTAAGACTTTGCTGTCCAGGCACAGACCCTCCTGAAGCCAGCTTAGAGGCAGAACCCTCTCTGGTTCTCACCTTTCTGAAGCCCTTAAAAAACAAAAAACTTAATCTCCTGCTAGTTCTTCCCACTCTCTCACAGGGACCAGCTTCCTGAACTCTGAGCTACCCCTGCCAAGCCCAGCTCAGCTGGCCCAAATCAATACTGCTGCTAGCTAGTGTTCTTAAAGGGACAAGCTCTTATGTGCCTGCCTTGCTACAATCGGGATCCGGGATTGATTTCCCAACCATTTCCCAATACCGATTAATTTTTTCAGTTCTCACAATACCGCGAGATACCATCCCAATTTACTGACTTTGTGCTTACTGTTTACTGCATACCATTCATTTACTGTTTAACATGCTGTAAAGGATACCATTTTACTTCTGGGTTTGTTGTTTTGGCATTTCTGAGCCAATCATCCCTTAACCGCCTCCCAGTGCCCCTTAGCCTCCATTCCAGTGCCTCCTATTAGAACTGTTGTTCTATGTTGTTGCCTTTGCTTTGACCAACCTGCAACTGGATTGCAGATTAGTAAACAAATCTGTGTAACGGCCAATGAGTGACAAGGTTATATAAAGGAAAATGAAGTGCAAGAAATGTGGTATTGCATTGGTATTACTTCTTTGAATTTGAAATGGATGGCAAAGTGGTAAATGAGATCCCAGGAAATGTAAAGTCAGTAAATCAAGAAATGAAATGTCAGTTGAAACATTACTGAGTACAAGGAGGATCACGATTCAGCCAAGACAGTGAGCCTGATCCCAAGACTCATGGATTGCCTTCATGCACACAGTTTCCACAGGGCAAAATGTGCTCGCAATAAAGATCCACACAGTTTGTGTGTGGGTGCTCATGTGCCGGGATGCATGCGTGATCCATGGGGTTTGGGATAAGGCTCACCATCAAGAACTGGGATTTCAATGAAAACTGAAAAAAGAAAAGAAGAGGAGGGGAAAAATATAATATATATAGTGTGCTACACCCAACTCAATTGATTTTATTAATAATCCCACATATCGCGGATAACAGCCTTACTAAATAATAGATGGAGACCACTAGCACCTATTGGGCATGTTAAAAAATACATATACAGACCGTGAGCCAGTTAGTCTCCCTCTAACATAAAAACACCATACATAAACATGATAAAAAAACTCCCAAAAGCATTTCAGGGTATCCTAACTCCCTTTCTCAGTGGGTAAGATAAAAGTATACAACAATACTAATTTGCAACCATGCATGAACAAAAATAATATTTTATTTTATTTTATTTAGAAATTTGTATCCCGCCCCTCCTGCCATAGGCAACTCGGGGCAGCTAACAACAATAATAAATATAAAAATACAACAATTAAAATATATCCCAACAATAATAAATATAAAAATACAATACAACAATTAAAATATATAACAATAATAGAAAACACACAAAAAAACCACATCACCCTCCCCACTCCCAATCCCTCACCCCACCCAACCCATCACCCCTCTCCCTCGCCAAATGCCTGATGGAACAGCCAGGTCTTACAATTCCTGCAAAAAGCAGTAAATAAAAAGCAGTAAAAAAACCAATAAAACACAACTAATAAAAGCATTTAAAAACCAATCTAAAAAAACCCACTACCCCCCACTCCCCAAATCTTTTATCCAACCCATCCCCCTCCTCTGAAGGCCTTGGAGAACAGCCAGGTTTTACAAGCCTGGCAGAAGGCCAACAGACTTGGGGCTAGACAGGCTTCATCTGGGATGGAATTCCATAGTCGCGATATAGCCACCAAGAACGCCCTCTCCATAGTGGCCCCCCGCTTTACACAGGGGACATCCAGGAAGGCACCCCCAGTGGACTGAAGGGGATGCTCTGGGACGCAAAGGCTGAGACGGTCCGTGAGGTATGAGGGGCCAAGACCATGTAGGGCTTTATAGGCCAAGAGCAACACCTTAAATCTGCCTCGGTATGCTATAGGCAGCCAGTGCAGAGTGTGGAGCATGGGGGTGATGTGTTCCCATTGGCCCGTCCCCATCAGGAGACGAGCCATCGCATTCTGCACCAGCTGCAGCCTCTGAACCAGCATCAAGGGAAGCCCCACGTAAAGCGCGTTGCAGTAGTCTAGCCTCGAGGTAATGAAGGCAGGATGAGGTGACCAGGTTGGGTCTGGAAATATATGGACGCAGCCTCCGCACCAGATACAGCTGACAGAAGGCAGCCTCCCCCTACCGATCTAGGCGGACATATGGGTCCAACAGTACCCACAGATTCCGAACCTGCTGGGCTACAGGAGGGCGGACCCCCTCTACGAGGGGAGCCGACACCTCCCTCGCCCTACCCATGACCATCACCTCCGTCTTATCAGGACTGAGCTTCAGTCTGCTCTGCTGTAACCAATCTGCCACAGCCTCCAAACACTGGGACAGCACTGAGATGGCAGAACCTGGGTCGGTTGAAAAGGAGAGGTAAAGCTGGGTGTCATCCGCATATTGGTGGCAACACACACTGTGACCAAACCCTCTCACGATCTCCCCCAATGACCACAGGGGCCAGTCTAGAAGCCAGGGAGTGAGGCAGTCTTGCAAGTAGGCAGGGCCCAGGCCGTGTAAGGCTTCATAGGTCAAAACCAACACTTTGAATCGAGCCCAGAAGACTATTGGCAGCCAGTGCAGAGATTGGAGCACTGGTGTAATGTGCTCCTGGTGACCCAGCCCCACCAAGAGCCGTGCCACTGCATTCTGCACCAGCTGCAGCTTCCGAGCCGTCACCAAAGGTAGCCCCCCATAGTCTAACTGAGAGGTAATAAAAGCATGGATGATCGTGACCAGTTCTGGAGCTGAAATCAGCGGCCGAAGCCGCCACACCAGATGTAACTGGCAGAAGGCACTCCTCGCCACAGTCTCCACCTGGAGATCCAGGCAGAACTGAGCACCAAGGAGCACCCCTAGGTTCCACACCTGGGAAGTCAGTGGAGGACAGATCCCATCAATCAAGGGAGCTGCCATATCCACCGACCTACCCACTAGCATCACCTTTGTGATGTTAATGGATGATGTCATGTCACTATACATTCAGTGATTCTGAACTTTCATGCCGTATTCTTGCATATGAATTCACTCTACCATCTCTTTCCAGGACAATTCACAAACTGTAGTGTGAATATCTCCTTTTTGACTAACAATGGAATTGAAATATATACAATCCTAACACTCATTATCATATTAAAGGTCTTCTTTCCCCAATGAGAATTCCCATTTTTATGAAATCTTATTTCAGCCCTACTCCTTACTTTAAATATAAAATTAGCCCTACTCCTTGTTTTAAATATAAAATGTGCTATTGATCCCCTAATTTTGTGAGTGGAATATAAATTGCCAATTTTCAGAATTATCATATCTCCATGGCCGTTTTTACATGGATGGCCCCACCCCCTGCTCGGTGTTTGGGCGGGTGTTGGGGGGGGGAGCATCCATGCAAATGGCCAGCGGTGGGTGGGGCGATGGGTGTCCTCTCAGTGTTTGCCCATGTGAACACCAAGCAGGATGAATGGGAGTATGTGCATGCTCCCGCACAACACCCACCTCCACCCATCGCACACATCTCTAAGGATGGGTGAACGCAGTTTGGGAGTTTGGAGTTTGGACCGAACTCGACTAGTTCGGTCGACCGAACTCGACTAGTTCAGTCGACCGAACTCGACCATTTTGGTCGAGCAAACTCGACCAGTTCGGTCGACCGAACTGAACTTCAGAACCAAACTCGATTTTCGAACCGAACCAAACCAAATTTCCAAACTCGGCTCTGTTTGCCCATTCCTAAAAGATAATATTGCATTTAATTCAATGGGGTTTGAATTTCTGAACTTTGTTTGGAAGTTTGGAGTTCGAACTGAACTCAAATAATTCGGTCGACCGAACCGAAATTCTGAAATGAACCAAATTTCCGAACTGAACTGAACAGAATTTCCGAACTCGGTTCTGTTCTCCCATCTCTACCCATCTCTACCCACCACTACCCACAGAGTCCTCCAGAAAACTGGAGGAGGTTCCATGGGTGTAGGCGGGTGGAGATGGGTGTAGGTGTGTGTGTCCATATAAACGAACACACACATACCTTCACCCACCGTGGCCAAACCCCCACCCCCCCACCTCCATCCATGTAAAAACGGCCCATGTATTACAAAGCAGAATATCTGATCTTTTAAAGGCTTTGGGTGTAATCCTAATTCCGCTGGAGTCAATGATTAAACTCCTAAAATTCAAAGAATTTAGGATTTTGCACCCAGTTAAGGTTTGTGATTTCTCTGTACTTGAGGATGTTTCTTCATCTCATTCACAAGTAGTATCATATAATTTTCAATGTACTTCACCATATTTGTCAAAGCTGCACTTAGCACTGACACAAGAGCAAATGTTCCCATTCCAAAGGGAAATTCTTACCTTTTGGGACTGCTTGCGAGTATCCATCAGTACTTCATCAGTTTCTGGTGATTCTATGCTTCTGCCATCTTTTCCATCACGTTTTGTCACTTTCTGGGACTTTTTCATCACTTTCCAGGAATTTTATAATAGTTTTATGGCAATTTTATAGCACTGTTAACAATTTCCACCACTTCCCTGTGTTTAGGGAGGTTTTCATCTCCACAACCCATGGGGTGGTGATGTGTGCGGCACACATGGGCTTGTGACTGGCCCATTGCAGCACTGTTCAATGTGCAAAAAAAACAACAGAAAATGGCAAAAACATCAGGAAAGCTGGTAAGTTTTGGTGTCAAGTTAATCTTGACAAATGCCCTGTTTCTGATGGAAGGAGCATTTGCTGAGATTTTTCATTTCAGGTCTAGTTGCTCTCTGATAAAAGCTTGTGTGATTTTTCAATTTTGTGTTATCCTTAAAGATGTGTAGTACATCAAAACCTTTTCTTTGTTTTGCATTCAGTGGTTGGCTGTCAGCAATTTCCTTTTCCTTTGAACACTCACAGAGAAGTCATTCTCAAGTCAATGGAAATACTCATGAGTATGAAGCTAAAGATATTCTTGTATGTTTTACAGAAATAGGGCTGAAGTGATCAGTGCTTCATGAAATGGAGCCCTAATAGTTTGACTGTGATGGAGGTTGAGGGAGTCATGCTTCTGCTGCTTCTGCTACCAAAGGACAGTTGACTCCTGTGCTTGGCATGTGTTAGCCTGAGGCATGCGAGAAGCTCACCTGAATATGTTTCTCAATGTTGATAATTTGTACATGACCAACTTTAACCTACACTGTTGCAGTTGCCTTAGGGTAACATCTAAATAACCAAATATTCATTCAGTCAAGTTAACCAGTGCTTATTCTAAGTGAACCTACATTTTGCTAAGATGAATATTTTGTACACCAATTTTGACCTTTCCTTATCTGCTCATAGGTAGTTTGTAAAGAAGAAAAATGAAAAGATATTTTCTTAAAATGAAATCTTAAAATAACATAAATAAATAGCTAAAGGTGACATTTTGGTTGAAAAGTGTATATAGTTTGCATGAGAAAAATGGTAACATCTTTTTTTAAATAATAATTTATTTCAATGAAACTGTCATTCAAAGTCTTTTAGTTAAATTAAAACATGTGGGATAAAGAGAGCATGTGTGAAACACCCCAAGGGGTTGAACATTAAATTCCTATACAAGCTGGAGGAGTGACTGGTTTTGTTCAACATTTTCCTCTTCTTTTGATTTTTGTAGACAGAGAAAATAACCTTCCACCCACATAGCCAGCATAGCCAGCTAGCTCTTGTGTTCCCTGACCCTAATAGAGAAGTTGGTAACTGTATCACTTTTTGGCTAAAAAGTTAGTAGACACAAATATTTCAGCATTCAACCCTGATTTATATGCCTTTATAGGGAAGTAAGAATTCCTGTCTTCCACAAGTTGTCTACAGCTTGCATCCAGGTATTAAAAATAAACAAAAGTACCTGCACACTTAATCTGTCCCCAGAACAGGTAGGCCAGGAAAGGTAGCCCTCTTTTCCCTTTACTGGCCAGCCAGTGCATGGATTGCAATATTTGGGATACTAGTTTACTGTTAGTATAGGCCCAGAAGTGAGCTTCTGTGATTCAGTAGGAAGCATCATCTCTCCTAGAGTACTGTAACCTCCTTTTTAATGGACTCCCTCACTTTCATCTTGACTCTTATGACACTTAAATTCAACATTCCACAACCAAGATCAACCACCTCACCACACGTTGATCAAATTCATCTCCTCCTCTCCTCCCTTTCCTGGCTCCAGCACATCCACCACAAAATTTTTGTCCTTACTTTCAAGCCTGTACATAGCCTTGCTACTCCCTACTTTCTGCCCTCATTTCCCTCAATGTTCCCTCAAGGGAAATTTTTTTGCCCTCGTCCCACCCTCAACTGCTCCAAAGTCTCCTTTTCCATTAACCCTTACCCTCGTATTTAAAAAAATTGCACTCACCAGGTACATATCGAACATTTTTTTTACACTAGCCACACAATCTATGCCCAGCACACACACACACAGACATTATAGAGTCTGTTTTATGAGAAATACCAGCTCCACACATGAATAAATAACAACCGCCACTACTTGTTTTTCTTTGCAAAAACTTTATTTTTTATTCAAACTACAGAAAATGGTTTTTATGAACTTTATCTATATAAGTTAAAGTAGTGTCCCCCAAGAGCCAGCCCCCCGACTGCCTCAGTTCTATCCTCGCGTGCAACCTCTTCCAACCAGCCCCTCAGTGCCTCCACTCACCCCTGCATGCCTGCCATCCCCTGCATCCCTGCACCCCTGCCATCCCCGCACCCCTACATGCCTGCCATCCCCTGTGCCCTGCCATTCCTCTTTCCCCTCCTGCAAGCCCCCAGCCAGTGACCACACCACACAAAATCTCCAGGGAGGAAGAATGGCCACCCTGCCCCTGGACTTGAGGATGTGGGGGAAAATCAGATACTGTGGAAGGTTGATCCAGTGGCGTCCGTTGCTCCATGGGTGGGTGTGGGTGGAGATGGGTGTTGGCTGGGAGCAAACACCCACCAATACCCACCAAAAGTGGCATTTACACAGACACCCCCACCCATCTCCACCCAGGGAAATGCTCCCCACCCACCGGCCAACACCCATCTCCACCCAGAGGAACTGGGTGGAGGCATCATGTGTGCACAGGGCCCATGGTGATTGGCAACATGTATAATAAAATGTAACGCCCATTTTATGGGTGTTAGAGCGTCTGTGTAAAAAGGACCTTTTTTATAATTATGAAAATGAAGAATTTAAGCAAGGAAAATGAAAATGGCATGGGTCCCTGGTGCGCATCTCTACTGTGGACAATACGTTGAAATCTTCAGTTCAGTGTGTAGCAATGGTCAAAAAAGCAAACAATATTAGAAATTATTCTTAAAGGGCTAAAGAAGATATTAAGAAAATATCATAATGCCTCTATATTAATCAATGGCACCTTGAATATTGTGTGCAGTTCTTGTCACCTCATCTCAAAAGAGATATAGTAGAAATAGAAGGTACAAAGAAGAGCAAAAATAATGGTATATGGGACAGCTTCCCTATGAAGCGAGGCTAGATAGATTAGTGTTCTTCAGCTTGGGGAAGAGATGACTGAGAGGGGATATGATAGAAATTTATAAAATCATGAGTGCTGTTCTCCATTCACCAGGCTACAGTGTGTGTGGGCTCAGGGGGAGTCGCATCGGGAGGGGCTCGCTGTTACATTCAGCGGCTTCCTGTGCGCGCGCGGCACATGTGCAAATGTGCACCTGCCGCCTGGCCAGACATTGTGCCAGTGGGTGGCGTACACCACTTCTTGGATTGCGCCCACAGGCTATGTGTTTATTCCAAGTCCTCTTACATGCCAATAACAGCTTGCCCCAACTGCAAAACAGAATGTTATATTAAAATACCCACAATTGCAAAAATAAACACAAACATTTATTCTGTTACCCGTTTCCATTCTACTTTCTGCTGTATATGTGTTCCTATTGCATATGCTGTCCATATCCCATCTAGGTTAAAGAACAATCACAAATGCAAAAAAATAAGAGGAAACAGACACAGACAAGGTACTTTCAAAATGCTTCACAGCTGTCCAAAGTGCTGTTTAGCTTCATGTTGGAACATTTCCAAAGAGACACCACATTGCTCCCCTATGTCACTGTAGCAGCCACTTTTACTTGGAAAAATTCAAAATAAAAGCAGTTGTAACTGAGAGGCCTTTGAATAAGGATTCTCAAGCTCCAGTCCTCTCACCTGCAGGATATCAGTAACTTCTATTTGACTTTAATGGAAGCTATTTGTGTGCTGTAATCAAGAATAGGGCTCTAGGGGCCTTAACTGATGCATCTTTAACATGAGAAGCTCTAACTGAGGTCATCCTACTTCAGCTGTCTTTAATTCTAGTGACCTTTATTCAACCAATTTAACAAATTTGTCCTCCTTAGCAGAGGTATCTCTTATCTGTGAGGAAGTGCTTAACCAAGATATTCTTCACAACTCTGGCTTTAATCCTGTCACTTACAAACTTGTGGTTCCATTCAAGTCAGTAAAGTTTAATGCAAAATATTACACATAGGAGAAAAATCAAAAGTACCAATACAAACTGGGGGGTGAATGGTTGAGCAGCAGTACATCTGAAAAAGATCTGGAAATAGATGGCAACAGTGTGCTGCATAAGGTTAAAAAAGTGAACATTATTTTGGGGTGCATTAACAGCAGTATTGTGATTGTCCTTAAGACAAGGAAAATAGATTGTTGTTCTCTACTGAACTTTGGCCAGGTCTAATATGTACAGTACTGTGTCCAGTTTTGGATGCCTCATTTAAGAAGGACATTGACATGTTCAACAGGGTTATACAGAAAGCAACAAATATGAAGGGTATAGAGGGAAAGATGTACGAGGAGACTTTAATGGAAATGGGGATGTGTGGCCTAGAAAAAAAATGAAGATTAAGGGAGAACATGATTACAATTTTCAACTGTGTATAAAGCTGCTACAGGCAAAATGATTCCTGGTTGTTCTTTAAGGCCATCGAGAATAGAATTAGACGTAATAGGCTTAAATAAAGAGAGAAAAGATTTAGGGAAAATATTAGGAATTATTTTCTAACTACCAGGACAGTTAGGTAGTTAAATAATTTATGAAGGGAAGATGTGGAGGCCCATCACAGGAGGCGTTTAAAATTGGTTGGACAGATATCTTTCAAGAATTAGGGATGGGTGAACAGATCATGGTTCGGGTTCGGCCGTTCGGTTCGGCTGCATTCGGTTCGGCCGTTTGGATCGTTCGCCGGGTTCAGGTTCGGTCGTTCGATCTGGTCGTTCGGTTCGAGTTTGGCCGTTCGGAAAAAATTATTGCGAGAGCACGAGCAGAGCGGAAACTGGAAATTCGAGTGCATGCAGAGCTGTGTGGTGAGTGAGTGTGTGTTTGGCTGGGTGGCTGTTCGGTTTGTGTGTTTTGGCTGTGTTTGGGTGTGCTGCTGTTGTTGTGGTGGTTGGTGAGTGTTGGTGTGTGTTGTGGGTGACTGACTGTGTGTTTTTGGGTGTGTGTGATTTTTTTTTAAAAAATGAAGAAAGCTGAGGTGCTTCTTCCCCAACTGGGGGCCAGCTTGCCACTTGAGGAGGAGGAGGAGGAGGAACTAGAGGTCACTGCCCCTACTACACATTTGGTAGTGGTGCCCGGCTCCTCGGATGAGGAGCAAGCGGTGGGCTCAGGAGGTGCTGCTGCCAGGTGTGTAAACTTTTTTTTTACTTTGAGGACAAGAAAGGCTCTATCCGTTAGAGCGAGCTCAATGGCGTGTGGGTGGGTGCGTGGTTGGTGGGCATCAGTCAGGCACAAACAGTGGGCATGAGCAGGTGGCAGTGGATGTATGGCAGAGAGGGAGGGTACTGTAGTGTGAGGGGCTCTGGCATGAGAAGTACCCCCACCCAAACATGTGCCAGGGTAGTAAGGCTCTCCAGTCTCCAGTTGCCATCCCATTCCCTACGCACCCCAAATAAGGGCAGGATTTGCACATGCCAGCCAGGACCTTTCTAGTTGTAATCCCTTCTCTAGCATACCCTAGCACTCCAGGGAGGGCAGGATTTGCACATGCCAATCAGCCAGGGTCCCCTAGCACTAGCATCCCCTAGCACTCTCTGTATGCCACAGAGAGAGAGTGAGGGTACTGTAGTATGGGGGACTCTGGCACAAGCAGGACCACACCCAAACATGTGCCAGGGTAGCAAGGCTCTCCACTCTCCAGTTGCCATCCCATTCCCTGCGTACTCCCAAATGAGGGCAGGATTTGCACGTGCCAGCCAGGGCCTTTTCTATTTGCAATCCCTAGCATCCCAGGGAGGGCAGGATTTGCACATGCTTTCTAGTTGCAATCCTTAGCACCCCAAGGAGGGAGGACTAGAGGCATCATCATCATAAATGCATGATATTATTTTGATGTTCTTAATGTGTTCCCATTTCAGAGAGTAATCAGATGCCAGCCCCAGCGCTGCTGCCAGGATCAGGCCAAAGAGGAGGACCCCTAGGCAGAGGTCACTGCTACGGCCAGTGACACCCCCAGACATTTGGCTCCGGAAGTCAGATGTCTGGAGGTTTTACGACAAGGGTGACGGAATCACCACATGCAAGGTATGGCATGGGCACTGGAACAACAGGGAATGAATTGCCCTATGACCTAACCTGTTAGGAATGAAAGTCCCCTGCAGAGAGAGATTGGCCACCCAGTGCACCCACTTGTGGAGACAGAATGCAGGAAGGGCTTGACAGACCATTGGTCTGACACAGTATGGCACTTCTTATGTTCCTATCTTTTTCTGCTTTTTTTAGCACTGCCACAAAATATTCCAGTGCCAGAGGGAGGGGACCACATCTGGGCTCATCACCCACATCGAGCAGAGGCATGGCCTGAATGTGAGGTGGCAGGCAGAGGACTCCGATGTAGCCATGGAGCCCCAGTGCCAGAAGAAGGGGGGAAGGCAACCCACAAACGAAGGCATGTACGCCCTTCCCCCCCCCTCCAGCTCAGATGTGGCGCCCCCCCCAGGAGCAGTCTGCGGCGGCAAGGGACTTTCGTAGTTAGGTGCAGGGTACCAGCAGGAACTTTGTTGCCGGCTTCCAGGTAATTGAAGACCGACTGGTGGAACAGTTCCAGGCGGTCAAGTTACGGGAGAAGAAGGTGGAGGTGTATTCGGAGTACGTCTCCAAGTATGTCTCCACAGAGAGGGCCGATCTGGAGCTCTTCTGCCAGTCGGTCTGCAACTGGCGGGCGGCCGTGGCAGGGGCCGTAGAATTTGCCATGGCACATGGCTATGAAATGGCGGCAGGTGCAGCCCCTGCCCCTAGGTCCCCTGCACCACTCATGCCTTTCCCCCAAGTTCCGGGGGGCAGGCCAAAAGACTAATTAGTTTGTTAGTTTCCTTTCTATTTAAAAATGTTTGGTTTTGGTTTTATAAATTTGTTGCTGTTGTTGTTGTTGTTTTATTTATTAAAGTTATATTTGTTGTTGTTACGAGCTGAACTGTCCAATCTTTTATCCATCTGTGTTTAACTTCTGGCTGGCAGGTGGCAGAATTGCATACAGCTTGTCGATCCCTACCAGCAGCACCTGCCACCCCATGTAGTGTAGTTATTAACCCAAAGATGTGCTGTACCAGCAGCAGGGTCTCAACTTGCAGACAGCCCCCCAGGAGGTGCAGGGCTTGTATTTGTGTGGGTGGATGTGACAGAAAGAAAGAGAGACAGGCTCCCTGGCAGCTGGCAGCAGGAGTTGGTGGTCAGTGGGGCTGTTATATCCAGCAGCTTCAGCGGGCATCCATGGTTGGGTGTGGAGGAGTAGGCTGTTGGGGGGGTGGAATCAGGCTGGCATGCGGGCACCGGGCTTCTGGATGCTTTGGAATGGAATGCAGCCCCCAGTGACTGGAATGATGGTCTCAGAACCTTGTTGATGGTTCCTGGGATGGGCGGGCATGACTGATTCAGGGATAGTGGATGACAGTCTAAATCCTATGGTGCACACTTCATTCGATCCAGCGATAGGTGGTAGCAGCAGGTACAGGAACGCACACAGGCAGGCGCATATAAAACTTTGTGTGTTATATTCCATCTCATTATGGTAGGTTTGCTGTGTGCTGGATGTGGGCAATGGGCATTGGGCCCATGAGCACAGATGGGAGCTCTTCCTGGTTCTGACAGGTGGCAGCCAGGGTAGCTGGATATACCTACCTCTCCCCCTCTAACCCCCATCTCCCTCGTTCTAGCTGGGAACCTCTCTCTCTCTGTCTCTCTCTGGCCATAGTTCAGGTGACAGCATAGGTGGGATCATGTCTGTGTATCCTTCAAGCAGTGGGTGGACTCTCTCTCTCTCTCTCGGCAGAATCTTGGGCGGGAAGACAGGCACCTTGGAATGAGAGGCAGGAAGGAAGTCTGAGGCAGGCTTTGAGCTTGGCGGCAACCTGGGGTACAGAACCCTTGGCACAGACAGGCATGAGGGCCATTGGCAGCAGCTGTTTATTGATGCCATGGCATCATGGCGCAGACAGCATATAGGCCTGGCCTGGGGGCCATTGGCACTGGAATAAGCAGACATTGGTGGCCATGGTATAGAACCCTTGGCACGGACAGCATATAGGTCAAGTCCTGGGGGCCATCTCCATGAGCGGAATGACGGCAAATGGGAGGAGGTCTAGAGACTGAGGTGAGATAGGAAAGCAAGAAAAACTCCCCACCCACACCTACCTAAATACCCACATACAAAATAACTCTGACAGAGACACAAACATATGGGTATAATGTCACGTGACCAATCCTCCTCACCCCCGATTGTCACCCATTGGCATGACTTTGCTAATCTGCACGCCTTGCGTAGTATATTTTATTGATGGCCACATGCACGGGAGTCATCAGCATCTTAAAGTCCAAGAGCATTGAGGTCAAGGCTAAGAATGATGAGGGGACAGGGGTAAGGGGGCTGAGCAGGGGCAGGTGCCTGCTGGTTGGAGAGGATGGAAGTTCCCTGGCACTTTTTGGTAACCTTGGCAAAGCAACAGAGCAAGGATCATGGACTGTAGGAGAAATTTAAGATTCTTTAGGATTCAGAATGTCATCTGTAGGGATGTGTGATTGAACACAAACAGTTGATCCTAAGAGATAGGCGAGCGTTGTTGAGAAGGGAGGGCGATCACCAATAGCCTCCGTTTTCCGCAGTCGATTGAAAGGTAATCGGGTACAGGATCATCCTGGGCCAGCTCCAAATCATCTGAAGGCAAGCAAACTGAGTATCTCATCACTGTAGAAATCCTCAAGGAACTCAGCATGGAATGCAGGTTGCACAACTGGATATGCACCATCAGTCAAATCTGCGAAGTGGAGAGGATTCGGAATGTCATCTGTAGGGATGTGCGAACATGAACAGTTGATCCTAAGAGATAGGCGAGCGTTGTTGAGAAGGGAGGGCGATCACCAATAGCCTCCGTTTCCCGCAGCCGATTGAAAGGTAATCGGGTACAGGATCATCCTGGGCCAGCTCCAAATCATCCAAAGGCAAGCTTCTAGATACAGTTGATAGAAAGTTGGATAGACAGTGGATAGAAAGATGGCTCGCTGTCAGTGGAATGACAGAACCCAGAACCCTGATGGTGGGTCCTGGGTCTAGAGTGGCAGTTTCTAGATACAGTGGGTCCTGGGGCTGGAGAACTTTGAAGGCCAAAGTGGAGAAGGGTGAACATCAGTTGAACATGTGTCCGTCGATCCTAATAGATAGGCAAGCACCATTCTGTCATCAAGGCCCTCACAGATAATGAAAGATATATCACATACCTGAAGGAAGAGAGCTGGCTGAGTTTCTCTTCCTCGCAGTACTTGATTGGAAAGTTCACAATACCCCAAGGGATCTCCAGGAGAAAATCTTCCACAGCAAGATGAATTGATCCTTATGTGACAAAAGACTTGGGGTTGCTTATCGAGGGGATTTGGGAGTGGGGTTTTGTTGTTGAGTAGTTCAATTTTCCAAGAAGCAGCCGGAGAGGTTTAACTGTGCTTGACAGTTGGAGCTAAACAAGGGCAGTTCAGCAGGACATGTGCTTTCAGCAGCCTTTGAGTGGAATAATGGCCCCAGACCCATCACAGTGGGTCCTGGGGCTGGAGTGGCAGCTTATGGATCTTGGCCACAGCCCTCCCTGCCTGTAACTTGGCCCCAGAACCCTGGAGGTGGGTACTGGGGCTGGAGTGGCTGCTTCTTGTCATGCGTTGGAAGGAATGATGGCCCCATACCCATGATGGTGTGTCCTTGGGCTAGAGTGGCAGCTTCTGGATCTTGGCCACAGCCCTCCCTGCCTGTAACTTGGCCCCAGAACCCTGGAGGTGGGTACTGGGGCTGGAGTGGCTGCTTCTTGTCATGCGTTGGAAGGAATGATGGCCCCATACCCATGATGGTGTGTCCTTGGGCTAGAGTGGCAGCTTCTGGATCTTGGCCACAGCCCTCCCTGCCTGTAACTTGGCCTCAGAACCCAGACGGCGGGTCCTGAGGCTGGAGAGGCTGCTTCCTGGTGCATTGAAACAACATCGGAATGTGCGAGGAATGATGGCCCCAGACCCATCATGGTGGGTCGAGAGAGGCAGCTTCTTGGCCACAGTCCTCCCTGTCTGTAGCCCACCCATACCCTCCTGCCACTGCCAAGCGCTGCCTCTGGGTCCTGCCACCAGTGTGCAGTCTCTGCCAGGTAGGCATGCTGGGTGTTCCTGGTGGACCACAGGTCAGTGGTGAAGTGGACCATGGCCCCCCCAGCCCCTGCCAGCAGCTCCCTCACCTGCTCATTCAAAGCCCTGTAGAGCTGTGACACTACAGTCCGACTCAGGGTGGAGCGGGAAGGCATATTAAAGTTGGGGGCCAGGAACCCAATCAGCTGCTGGAAGCCTTTGTCCTCCACAATTGACAAGGGCTGGCCATCCAGGGCAATCATTTCTGCCAAGAGGTGCTTGGCTTTCCCTTGGAAGCCAGTGCCACGGCACCCTGATGATGGCCTTGATACATCTCACACCCTTCCCCCCCACAGCTCCATGGTGGACTAATGGCGCTGCTGGGGAGTCTCCCGCTGCTGTTCTGCCCCCATACTGATCCTGCTGCTTGACGCAGCAGCAATTGGTGCAGGATGCTGGCCTGCTGAAGGAGCCAGGCGACTGGCCATTGCAGTCGAGAACCCGCTGACATCCACTTCCCCTGACTTCCTGCTGAGCAAGAGAGCACTGTGGCATGCCTTGAGGTGCCTTGCCATTGCAGTTGTCCCAAGGTTGGCGAGCACCTGCCCATGCTTCACCACCTTATTGCACAGTGTGCACTGCACCTCTCTGGGATCATCTGCCTGCACCTGCTTAAAATGATCCCAGCCGTAGGATTTCCCCCCCCCTCCTGCCTTCTTGCCTGCCCTGGCTGACACATTGCTGCCAGCGCTGCTGGGAGGGGGAGAACTTCGTGGCACTGGTGACACAGATCTGGGAGGAGGGTCAGATATCGCCTCAGCTACAGACAACTCCTCTGCGTCACTAGTGTTTGCCTCTGACTCACTGTCCAAGATCACGGTGATGTCCTGCGAAGGGGAGTACTGGGACCCTGAGGCTAGACTGCCCATGCCAGCCATGCTGCTGGCACTCTCCCTGTGCCTCCCTCTGTAGCTGCTAGTGCTGCTGCTGCTACTCCTCTCCCTACTGACATTGCCCAGGGATCGGGCCCTGCCTCTAGCAGCCAGGGTGGAATCCACCAGCTCTGGACTGCTGGGGATTTCCTCGACTGTGGGGGACATTGGTGGCCCTGGAGGAACATCAGAAGCAGCCCCAGCACCTGTTCCAGCACCACCAACAGCCGAGACAGACGCAGCCTCAAGTCCTGCAGGCCTTCCAGTGCCCTGCATGGCAGTGGAGGAGGACACTGCCAGGAGGTCACACTGAGCCTCTGAAGCTTGTTGTCCTAAAGCAGGCCTGCTGAGTTTGGGAGGTGGTGATGTGCTCTGCCTCTGGCTGCTGCTGCTGCTGCTCCCGTTGCATGGCCCCTCCCGCCTGTGGCACGTGCCCCATTGCCTCCTCTATGGGCAGGAGACCGGCCTCTCCTTCCCTTCTCCATTTCTCCCTCCAAAATAATGTTTTTATATTTATTTATTTATTTTTATTTATTTAAATGTTTTATCTAATATTATATGTAATATTATATATATACACACACACTAAATCTAACTACTATTATCTATTCTAAATGCTATGAACTAAATGGATTAATAAGTACACAGGACTACTCCTACAAACACTAAAACTAAATCACTAAACTCTATCTCTATCACTAAGCTAACTCCTACAACTGTCTACTATCTATCTATCTATCTATCTATCTATCTATCTATCTATCTATCTATCTATCTATCTATCTATCTATCTATCTATCTATC
>QEPC01010320.1:314409-338197 GCA_003113815.1 Sphenodon punctatus | reverse complement strand
GATACCATGAGCGACAAGCCGCAGCCGCAGCCCTCGGAAAGCTACCTCTGCCGTACCGTGCCACGATGTGCGGAATAGGGGTTGCCGTCGGTAAAAGCTGCCGCGGCGGTATACCGCTACAGCCCTGGACACTACTGGGCTGCTGCAGCTGAGCTGAACTCCAGTCCTGAATGCCTCCAGGGACCAGGCATTGCAGGCAGCAAGTTTTTCTATAAGGTAAGGTGATGGGTTTATTGTGTACTTGTGGCACTGAGTGCTAAAACTGGAGTCCTGGACTCCTGGGATTTAGGGTGCTTTTGCTTTCTGCGTTTCCATCCTAATTCCTGGATGATTCTGCAGCTAGTGGACTCCTACAGGGTGGTTGGGTGGGTGTTGCTTGCTGCCTGCTACTAGGTTCAATTAAGCATTGAATGTCTCATGAGTCATGTCTGGGTCTGGGATTTTATTGGGGAGGTGCTTTGTGAAGTAGTGTACTAAGGCACAGTGGCACAGCAGCAATTGGTTCTTGATTCTGCGGTTCATCAAGGTGCTTTGTGTGAGTGACCGTGAGGTGGGGAAGCAGCTAGCCATCTGCTTCCCTAGCCTGCCCTGAAGTATTCTCACCCTCCACTGTGTGCGTATGTTGGGGGGGGGACCCCAATCCCATTCCCTGCTTCAGAAGGGACTTGTGTGGATTTGTTGTGGATTTAATTTTTTTTTTAAAAAAATGATTCATGGGGCCTTAAATACTAACCCCCCCCCACCCAACGCACATGCAGCAGAGGATGAGGGGGAATTAGTATTTAATACCCCGTGATTCACAATTATTTTTATTTTTTTAAAAAAAACACACAGAAGTCCCTTCTGTCTGAAACGGAATGGAATTGGGGTCCCCCTCAACACACGCATGCCAAGGAGGGTGTGAATACTTCCCAGAAGGGTCAGTGAAGAAGATGGCTAGCTGCTTTCCCACCTCACAGTCACTCATAAAGCACCCTGAATCCCTGATGAACCCCAGAATCAAGAGTCAATAGCTGCTATGTCACTGCGCCTTAGTACACTACTTCACAAAGGACCTTTCCAATAAAATCCCAGACACAAGACATCCAGCACTTTATTGAACCTACTATCAGAAAGCATTGCCCTTCTCCAAAATGTCAAACTTGGGAAACTAAGAGAGCCAAGAGACAGTAAGTCAGGCACCATGCACTATTGCACCGAGAGAACTTACTTACCTAAGAACTTACAAATCCTAAAACAAATGGACTCCTGAATGGTGGGGGGTGGGGGTCAGTGGCTGGCTGACCAACACAGCAGCTATTGCCTCTTGATTCTGGGATTCATCAGGTTGCTATGGGGAAACAGCTAGCCATCTGCTTCACAGCCCCTGCCCTGAAGTATTCTCACCCTCCGCTGCGTGTGTGTGTTGGGGGGGACCCCAATCCCATTCCCTGCTTCAGAAGAGACTTCTGTGTGTTTTTTGTTTTTTTAAATTGTGATTCACGGGGCCTTAATAAATACTAATTCCCCCTCAACACACACACATGCAGCATGTTGGAGGGACCCCAATCCCTGCTTCAGAAGTCCCTTCTGAAGCAGTATTCTTGCCCTCTGCTGTGTGTGTGTGTGTGTGTGTGTGTGTGTGTGTGTTGGGGGGGGGATTAGTAGTTAAGGCCCCGTGAACCACAATTTATTACTTTTTAAAACCACACAGAAGTCCCTTCTGAAGCAAGGAATGGGATTGGGGTCCCCCCAACACACGCACTCAGCGAAGCAGATGCCTAGCTGTTTCCCCACCTCACAGTCACATAGCACCCTGATGAACCCCAGAATCAAGAGGCAATAGCTGCTGTGTTAGTCAGCCAGTCACTGAACCCCATGCCCTGTCATTCAGGAGTCCTTTTGCTTTAGGATTTGATCCCCTTCCAGGCTGGGCTGGGTAAGTAAGTTCTCTCACTGCAATAGTGCATGGTGCCTGACTTACTGTCTCTTGGCACTCTTAGTTTCCCAAGTTTGAAGTAAGCTTGATGTAAAAGAGAAGTCTTATCTGTTCAGGGAAGCTTGTTGATATTGTGGTTTGGGAGTTTGAATCTCAGTCATGAGTTAGTGGGACTAGGTAGGAAAAACCCTGTATGGTGGTTTGGTGTTTCATTCAATCCTTATCACTCGGCATGTACTGAGATCAGAGTCCCTTGCAGTCTTAGGATCATTTCAGAGAAGACATTCTATCTCCACCCACTGCTCACCCACTATACATGTTACAGAGCACCTATAGGGCAACATTGCAGCCCTGTAACTTGTATAGTAGGTGGGTTGTGGGTGGAGAGTGTCTTGTCTGAAAACGCCCTTACTCTGCCTGTGTTTTGGGTTTATACATTCTTTATTTTAAGCCTGATGTGAATGCAAACTGTGTTTTGTTCCAATCCTTGATCTGGTGTAAAAAGAACGGTGACTTGTGGTTTTCAATCTCTGGTTTTAATGGGAACAATCTTGCATGGTTGTTTAGAATGCATGTCAATCCTCCTCCTCAGTATCGTTTCTTTTATTTTGTATTTTAAGAAAGTGACAGCTGCAACATAGCCTATTCACCTGGATGTTTTGTGGAGTTGCACAATGCCAGAGTCTGCTTCTTTATTTGTGGACCTTTCAAGAGATTAGGCAGGGAAACGGGATGGGCTTTTAATTGGGCCTGTACCTTCTGCTCGCCCAGTTTCATAAATATTCTACAGTTGCTGCAGTGAAATAAATAAATAAATAAATAAATAAATACTACTACTACTACAAGTTATTTTTATATAGCGCCCCTCTGCCCATGGCACTCGGAGCACTTTAAATATAGTGAATAAACACAACTTTTAATCCTCACAACAACCTGGCAATCTGTATGAAATAACCATATGTGATATCATCCCATTATATGGTTCTGCCCTTTGAGTATATTTTTCGTATTTTTAGCATATTTTAAATAAATTTTTAAATTGTGAGTTATAGTATGTTTTAATTATGAATTGTAATTGTTGATTGTGTGTGTTGTAAGCTGCCCCGAGCTGCTGGAGCAGGAGGGTGATGGATAAGGGCCTGTGTGCTTGGACAGGCATTTTGTTGGTGTAGCTACTAGGGATGCTGGTCTGGAGGAACCTGGTTTGGTGGCAATGCAGTCCTGAAACAGGCCAAACTTTTTTTTAAAAAGGGTCTGTGTGCTTGGACAGGCGTTTGGTGGTGTAGCTACTAGGGATGCTGGTCTGGATAGGCCTGGTTTGCTTGCAGTGCAGCCCTGAAATGGGCCAGACTTTTTAAAAAAGGGCCTGTGTGCTTGGACAGGCATTTGGTGGTGTAGGTACTAGGAATGCTGGTCTGGAGTGGCCTAGTTTGGTGGTAATGCAGCCCCAAAAGGGGCCAAATGTTTTTTAAAAAGGGCCTGTGTGCTTGAACAGGCATTTTGGTGGTGTAGCTACTAGGGATGCTGGTCAGATGGCCAAACTTTTAATTCCACAACTCACCTCGCTCTCCTTGTGAACATAGGAGAAAGTAGGTAGGAGCACGGCAGAAGAGAAGGCTGCAGACAACAAGGAAACCCTTTTCTTTTCCCCTGTCCCCCACTGAACCCATCTCTTCCCCTTCCTCTTCTTGTGCTCCAAAACCCAACCCTTTCCCTCCTATTTCTACTCTGTCCGCTCCTTCTCTTCCCTTTCATTCTCTTCTGATTTGGCTTGTCGCAGAACAGGGAGCTTACTCAGCCCTCCCAAGTTCTCCAAGCCAAAAGGAAGGCTTGTCCCAAAGCCTACACCTTCAGAAGACTACAGGTGGCCAAGCATGCCATGAACATCGAGGATTCGAGGGTTCAGGATAAAGGTAGGTGATGGCAACGTGATCTATTTTTTTAACCTACTATGGTTAATTTGGACCAGGTGGGAAAGAGAGCATGTACAGGACCCCAGTAAGAGGGTTCTCTATTCCCCGGTGGCAGTGCTTCACACAGCAGCATTCCCAGCATTAAGTAATGTAATGTGTCCATCCAATGTTAACCTTGGGAACTCCTTGCTGCTGGGTAATGCCCTAGCTCTGCCTACCATTGCCCTGGTTCTGCCTAGCATTGCTCTGGCTCCACCCCTTGACCAGGCTCTGCTCCTAGGCCCACCGGTGGCAAGGCTGCCAGCAGCAGGTTGAATCCGCCCACTGCTCTACCAGCCTCCAAACCCACCAGCCGCCACTGCAGTGGAGGCAGCCTGTCCCAGTCCAGCTTGCCACCTGGCTGTAGACTCATCTTGGCAGAGATGTCACAAAGGCAGTTTGTGATACAAGATTGGACAGAGGGAGAGAGTGTGGAGTGGAGAGATAGAGTTGAGTGTCCTCAGTCACCACTGAGGTGATTTTAAAGGCTGTTACTAACAAGGAAAAATACACAGCTTCTTATGTTGAAAAACAATAGTGAAATGACACCATTATAAAATTTGCTTAAAGTCAGATAAGTACCTTTGTCTTATGTGACTGAATAAAAGAATGAGAGCAAACCACATTCCCCATTTGTCAGGAATGAATGTGTAGTATGTGTGCCTAATTGAGCAGGCTGTGGGTACAGCCTCGACTCAGTCCTCTGTATCCTATGACCAAAAAATTCTGGCCAAGTACAGGGGAAGATGAAAGTTGCACTCTTGCAAATGCTGCTGTAATTAATTTGGTCTCACAGCACAAAGGAATCACAGTAAGAATTGAAAAATCCCTTCTTTAGTAGGGGAATATACGTACTTCATCAGTGCTGAATTTAAAGACTTAAGATGTCATCCTCACTCTGCTTAAGTTAATGGCCAAAAAAAATTAAAAACATGTAAAAAATGAAAAAAGGGCATTTAAGAGAAATTGTTCATTAAAAAATGTGTGGTGCAAATGTATGTGCACAAAATGCTAAATGAACACACACAGTTGAGAAATCTTCACACACACACGCACACGCACACACACACATACACGCACATGCACACACACAATTTCTGTGGGCATATGAGGCACTTTGCATATGCAGTTCAAAAAGGGACACATTAAACATATTCAGCTTCTAAGTTATTAAAGGTTCTATAACATTTTAATAATTGCCCACATCTAGCAATGTATCTAGTACACATACCTGCTGCATAAGAATCTATGCAATGTAATGTTACTTATATGTGCTTTTTGAAGACCTATATAGTAGATAAGATAGAAAACAAAACAAAGCAAAACAAAAATACACTAGAAACTCCATTCCTGTTTTGATCAAGACTGTTATTTCCAATGTTGTGCATTAGCTTTTGCATCAGAGTTTGTATTTTCATTCCCATTGTCGTGATTTGTGGTTTTAGTGCAGATCATTGATTCCAGACTCCTGAGTGCTACTGGTTAACACAGACAATGAGGCTGGATGTGTGTCTTTAAAGTGCCCTTTACTTAGAAAATTCACTTTGTAGAAATGACACCTTTGGTGTTATAAATGTGATGCTTGCACTATGAGTTCCCTCCTATGTTCTCTCAGATGAACAAGGTTATTTTTTTCTCCAACTATTTTTTATCCTTTGAATAGATGAGGGTGGCAGCATTCCACTTCTTTCTTTCTCTCTTTCCTTCTTTTGCTTAACAATATTTCTCCATTTATGAAGAATTTATTTCCTTTTTAGCATCTGATTTTTCCTACCATTTCCAGGAAATCTGATATTGCTCGTTTTTGATATTATAGGTGGCCAAACTGTGGTTCAGGAGCCACATGTAGCTCCTGGGCAGTTCAAGGGAAGCTCGAGCCTCAGCCAGGACTGGTCTTGGACCCTACACTGTCTTAATGGTCCTCTGTCTTACTTCATAGCTCCTGAGTCTCAGAAGCTGTATCACTGTTTTTCCTCAGATGCTCAGAAGCTAGACTGCAGAGGAATGACTCTGTGAGCCAATCACAAAGGAGGAAATAATTGTGTGTGTCTTGTCGCTCTCAGTCATATAAAGATTTTGGTACTCGGCTCTTGGGCTTGGAAACTTTGGTATACCCTTGTGTAGCAGAGTGACAAGTATTGAAAGGAGCTTTACACTCTGTGGAGCTAATGAATTAGAGAAGTAGCCCTTTAAGAGCTCAGAGTACTCAAAACTAATGAGGTACCTGACCAACACTTGAGCTGGAGTATTGTAAAGCCTGGAAGCTGGAAACAGAAGGGGGCACTGGTGGAGAGTTGTAAGGAGGTGAGAGGTCAGTGTTGAGAGCTACCAGGAGCTGAGAACTCTATTCTAAGAAACAGCACAGCAACCCAGCAACCCCAACAAGGAGCAAATCTGAAAATCAAAGTGTGGCTAAACCCAGGCCTCTTTCAGACCTCCCCACCGGGCATATATTCTGGCTGCGAGAGGGAATGAGCAGCCAGGATATGCGTGGAGATCCGATGGTCTGAAAGCCCCCCTCCCCCCATGCGTAGCTTTGCCAGCAGACATACACAGGGATGCAAAGCAGGAAATCCAGCTCTGCATGTCTGCTAGCAAAGCCACTCACGGGGGCATTCAGACCAGCCAATCCCCATCCATATTCTGGCTGTGCATTCCCTCCTGCAGCCAGAATATGCACGAGGGAGGGGGGGGGGGGTCTGAAAGTGGCCCAAGTTATCTACAGGGTTTGGTTTGGTTTGGCTTGACTTGGCTGGGCTAGCTGATTGGGGAGGAAACCCCGGAGGACCCACATGTTTAGTGGGAGATGCCCCTGTATTATGAGAATTGGGACTAGCTGTGAGGGGCGGAAGGGAGGCCAGTATATAACCAACCCACCCAAGCCCACCAAAGGGTTTTGGTAGCAGCTGTTCAATCTAATTCCCCATAGAGGGTGCTAGATAGAGGATTGCACCAGGGCCACTGCTACACCGTGGTATAGTTCAGAGGTGGGAAAATGGTGGCTCGGAAGCCTCATGCAGCTCTTGGGCTCATGCTATTGCTCATGCCAGAAATGGCTGCCTTTGAGTCAAAATAAAAGAGATGAAAGCCCACATTAGCACCCACCAAGTTGGTGTTTTCCTACCCGTCTATTAGGTGTTTGCCAAATGTTCAAGAGACACATTCCCCCCACTGTAACCTCCACTCACTCCCCACTCACGCCATCGTTCAAGAACATTGTGGGCTCACCATTCAGGCTAGTGCTTATTATATTATATTATATTATATTATATTATATTATATTATATTATATTATATTATATTATATTATATTAGTTCCAGCGGTGTACCAGGCCCTGTACAATCAGTAGTTATAGACAAGTCCCTACCACAAAGAGCTTACAATCTAGGAGAGATAAGTAAAGGGGAGATGAGGAAGAGGTGAACATAGGGAGAGACAAGGATACATTTGTGAGGTTGAGAAAATGCAGGTGCACGTGCTTAACTTTGGGTGCTTTCCCACGGGCAATATGCACAGCATTTGTCTCCAGAAAAAACTTTGGGAGCCAAATGCTGGGCAACTTGTGTCTTGTGGGAAAATAAAGACACGCAGCTTCCGTTCATGCGGAGGATGCAATACTGGTAATTGGAGCACTGCATCCACCGCATGATCAGAGGCAAAGCTGAGTGGCTTTGTTTTCCCACTAGACACAAGCTGCACAGCATTTGCCTCCCAGAGTTTTTCCTCAAGGTAAATGCTGCACATATTGCCCTGTGGGAAAACAGTCAGAGTTACAGGAAAGATACTCTGAGTGAGGAAGGAATGAGGATGCAATTTCACTCATGACAAGCCTTTTGACTCATGACTAGGGAAAGCCTGATGGAAGAGGTAGGTTTTCAGAAGGGATTTGAAAATTTGGAGGAAGGGAGCAGAACGGATGTATCCAGTAGGGGTGGGACTATCGGTATCAGATTAATCCGATACTACCGATAATGGCCGGTATCAGATTAGTCCAATAATACCGATACTTACTGGTATCGGAATACTGGATTTTTAAAATTGCTGTCTTTACTAGATATCTTTACATCACCACCATTTAACAGCAGCTGCAATATTTAAAAAATGATAAAAATTGGCAATGTTAAAAATCTGGTATTTTGATACCAATAAATCCGGTATTGGAAGATCTGATACCAGTAAATCCGGTAATCCCCCTGGAGTCCCACCCCTAGTATCCAGGGAGAGTTTCCAGGCATGGGGAGCAGCAAGAGAGAAGGGGCAAAGACGTTGAGAGGAGCAGGGGAGTTCCAAGCAGCCAAGGGTAGGGGCATAGAGGAGTAAAGCTCACAGGCAGGGATGTGATGGGATAAAAGAGTGGAGAGATATGGAGAAGCAAGGCCATGAAGAGCCTTGAATGTGAAGACCAGGAGCTTGTGTTGAATGTGTTCCCATAGAGAGAGCCAGTGTAGGTTGGAGAGCAGGTGCTGAACATGGTCAAAGCGATGGGTGAGGTGGATGACTTTGGCAGCAGAGTATTGAACGGAGATGAGGGGAACAAGATCAGAGCAGGGGAAACCAGCAAAGTGGAAGTTATGGTAGTCAAGGTAAGAGATTACTAGAACATGGACTAGGGTTTATGCAAGGGTTGCTAGTAGAGAGACTTTTTCTCTAGATCCTCATGGGAGCTGTGAAAGCAGATGGAGCTTACCCTGTGCTACAGTTGCTGCTGCCCTAACCCATCAGACCATGTGTGAGTCAGAACTTTCAGGAGGTGGAACTTGGGGAAAGCCACATTGCCCATCCCCAGCATTGGGGGAAGCTGTGATCATAGGGGTGTGTATGTAATTTTTGTGATCATTATTGTTATGGCAATAACAAAAATGACAAATAATACTAACAAAAATAGAAATGAAAATGACATTTTGTTTTTTAAATAAAAGGAAAAAACTGAAAAATGTATTTCCGGCTATATCTTTTGTGTTTCTTCTTCAGTTCTGATGACACTTGGGAAAATGGTACCCCCAATAGAGGTCACTATGTGCACCATGTTTTGAAATGATTAGAAAGGGAACCAAACTTAGAAGCATATGAACATTGTGATTTTAAGAAAAGCTCCATACGCATTTACGACAACACCTTTTTAAAATTCCACCCATGTTAGATGAAACCTGTGAATATTATTTCCCTCCACACATTTAACAGTCCTGCAAATTTTCAGATAGATTGGATAAAGGGTACTGATGGTATAAGACTTTAACTTGACATTGCATTTCCAGCTGTAACATTTGTATATTCTATTCTGTTTACAAGATATTTGGCAGGAATGTATCACATATCTTCCCTGTCAAATCTGCAAAACTATAGGACACTTTGATAAAGGGACCCAATTTTATAAGCAATTTAAGTTGTCCGCTTGAAGACCATTATTCAGATAAATATCAGCACATACAGGGCCAGTCACAGGCAGGCACCTGGCATGGCAGGGGAAGAGAGGATGTAGGAGGAAGGATGTGGAACAACCCAAAGTCTTGACATATACATTTACTGGCCAGTTACTGCATACTTCCAGCTTTACAGGACCAATTGGTAATGGCTTTGAGGTGGGCATAGGGGCAGCCCTGAGGTGGGCATAGAAGGGACATAACTAGGACTTTGGGGATAGCATCCCAGCAATCAGGATACATAGTTTACACATCCAGGCTGGCCAGTTATCATCACAATCACATCCTGAAGCATTGTGACAGAGGACATAAGAGAATCTCTATTGGTTCTTTCCTAAACAGATGCTTCTGACTTCCCAGTAACAAGTGGGGGAGAGATGTTGGGATGGTCACAGCACAGAACGAGGATATTTGGTTGACATTTCTGCTTGCAAATCTTATACCATAGTGACACGTAAGAGAATCCCTGGCTTAGGCTCCTTATCTGCATATGCTTTGCAGGCATATAAAATTGTGGCCCTTCATTACATATTTCTGATAATTGTCAGAGATGAAAGTGTGATATACATTCCTGACAAATTTAATATATACTGGTTGGACTACAAAGATGTTACAGTCAGACATACATTTATAAGTTAATTGCTTATACCACCAGGACCCTTTATCCAATTATTCTGAAAGTTGTCAGAGATAGTAAATATGGGAAGGGGTATAAATTTGCCAAGTTTCATCTATATTACATGTGAGGCAAAGATGATACAGCTAAGAATGTACATGAACATCATTGTAAAATAAAATACTTCAACTGCTTATAAAATTGATTTACTTTATCCAATCTTTTTGGAATTTGGTACACATAATGCATTCTATTGGAGGTATACACAATCAAGGTTCCAGCCATATATATTGAAAAACAAAAAAGTTACAGCCAGAAATGTGTTTTCCATTTAAACCAATGGAAAAAGAAAGAGAAAACGACAATTTGATATTTATGAAAATGAAAACGGCATATTTATATAACAAAAATGAAAAACAAAACCAAAAATGACATGGGCCCCTGGTTTACACCTTTACTGATCAGTGTAGTGCATATTGTGACTCTTGTCAATATGAAAATATTGGTATGTGTCTCTTGAACTTGAGAAATGTGCCCACCCCTGCTATATTTAACCAGTCATGTGAAAAATCTGACTCATAATTACAGTCTTATAGGGATCTTTATCTGCTTTATGAAAGTGAATTATTTTGCCTTTATCATTTCACCAGAGGTAATACTAAACACATGTAAATCCCATGAGTGTATAATGATATGACATCATCACAGGTACACAGCTGGTTGAATACAAGCTATTGCCCCATGAATGGCCACCCCATTCATGCACTGTCCACCCCATCCCCACATAGGGCACTCTGCCTTTTTCCGTAGTGCCTGGTGCATGGATGGGGTGGGCAGTGTGTGGGTCACAGGGGTGTGCACCACCACCACCCCGCACTGATTTCACATGTGAATGGTGGGTGTCCAAGCATTATGACCTTTGGCATAAAAACACCCTTTGTTGATAGAAGCAACCTTCTGAAGTGGTATTGATGGATACATGCAAGAGTCACTGCTTTAGTACTGTTCCTATTAAGCCAAAGCAGACACATGCCCCAAACTTCTGCTCCCTGTCAATTGGTTGGCACTGCAGGGAACAAGAGTGCCCTTGCCTGCAATCTAACCCCTAGTTAGTATTTATGGTAGGGGCAGAAGAGGATGACGATATTTTGTCCAGGGCAGCCAATTATCCCAGTCCAGGCTGATTTTATGATGGCAGTCAGGCAGATATAAATGTTGCATGTCTGTGATTAGGTGAGCAGGTAAGCATGCAATATCAGGTTCTTTCCCCCTGATAACTAAGCCAAGTCTGAGACTACTCAGCTCTATAAATGTATTCCTGTCTCTCCCTAGGTTCCCCTCTCCCTTCTCTCCCCTCCCATGTCTGGTCTAGTTTGTAAGCTTCCTGGGGCAGGGAGCTCTCTCTAAATTAATGATTGCTCAATGCAAAGCATATTGTTGGCCCTATATGAATAAATAGAAAAATAAATGATGATGATGATGATGACTGATGATTGACAAATTTGTGAATACCTAGTTAGACAACCCAGTCTAGTCTAGTCCTATATGTAGCACAAGAGCTGAAATGAAAAATCTGTGAGTGCTGTTTCCAATGGAAACAACTTTTTTGCCTCTATTTGTGCGAGGAGGAAATCTACCATCATTTTTTACATTTTCTGTGATTTTCTGCTATTTTCCACCATTTTGGTAATTTCCAGTAATTTCTGGTCATTTCTGGTATTATCATTTTTGGGGGGTTAATTTCTGATATTATCGGTAATGATCGGTATCGGCAGATAATGATGGAAAATCCCGGGCACTGATACCAACGGGACCAAAAGCATGGGAGGGGAAAATACCAATGAATGGTCAAAAGCACTCCTAGAAGGTTGGCATGTGTTCTCGCCTCAGGCCTACATAGCACTTGTGAAATTAGCTAGCTTAGTATATTTAGTCTATAGAGTCTATAGTCTATAGAGCAAAATGCAGCCAAGTATATTTGGTTTTAAAGAGTAGCTCTAGAAGTCCTCTGGACTCAGAGCTACATGAAAAGATATTGGTTATCTCAGTCGGATTGCAGAGTGAGGGGATGAATCATATTTCAAGGTTTTGCTGTATTGTCTGCCAGACAACAGCAGGCTTGTGATGCAGGTTGGTAGGAAGTTAATTCTGGGACTTTTGAGAGTGGGTGATTAAGTGTGTGATATATAATATGCATATCTTCCCGGGATTTCTTTTCCATGAGCCCCACAATGAAGATAAATAGTGATATGTTGGTGTGTGGAGCGAGGAGGTTAGGAGAGGAGGACGGGGGTCAGACAACAAGTACACCAACAACCTACATGGGTTTCAGGAGAGACACATGAAATGATGGATGTATATTGTAATGTGGGGGTAATTTGATGGTGTAGACTATATCATTTATTTTCCGTTTTATGGGGAATGGTCCCATGCACTGATAGTCCAACTTGGCGGAAGGCCACGCTGATGGGTAGTGTCACTGATCGATCCACACCAAATCACCAGGATTATACTGTGCGGCTGCTTGTCAGTGTTGATCTGCTTGTCTTTTGTATTGGCATCGTGCCCTGAGGAGTAACTTCTTGGCGTGGGTTTGAGCCATGTAGATCTGTCTTGCTAATGCTCCAGCTACAGGAACGGAAAGGGGTAAAAGATCCGGCATGCAGATAACCATACATCACCAAAAAAAGGGAGGAAACAATTGAGGCATTTAACGTGTTATAGATGAATTCCGCCAGAGGGAGTAGGTCATACCAATTATCTTGGAGGTGATCTACGTAACATCAAAGATACTGATCCAAGGTTTGATTAGTTCATGCCACTTGTCCATTTGCCCATAAGCAGTGGTCAAAGTTGTTTTAATGTGCAGGGCCGAGAACAATGTCCTCCATAACTTAGAGGTAAATTGTGTCCCCCTATCTGAGACAATCTCCAGGGGTAGTCTGTGTAACTTAATCACATGATGTAGAAAGGTGGGCAGTCCAAGATGCTGATGGGAGCCCTCGACATCCAACGAAATGGGCTTGGGCCATCTTTGAGAAATGGTCCACGATAACCAAAATGGTGTCACACTGTTGCGAGGGTGGCAATTCTACAATGAAGTCCATGCCTACTCACTGCCAAGGTCCTTGCGGCAGCAGGGTGAGTTGTAGCAGTCCTTGAGGTCGTTGTCGTGGTACCTTAGTCTGAGTGCATACACCGTATGCTTGTACATAGGCTTTACTGTCCACCTTCATAGATGGTCACCAGAAGTGTTGGTGTAGTAGATCAAAGGTTCATTTTTCTCACAGATTCCCTGCCAGTAATGCATCATGGTGGCTCCATAAAACCTGTTGTCGGGCCTTTTTTGGGACCACCCCCTTTCCTTCCCGAAGGCATAGTCCATGCACCTGATGGTATGAGGGATTCTGCCACAGTGGGTCTTGGCGGGAATATTCCTGTAATTGGGGTGCCAATAGGTAAGCGGATGCACATGTTTTTGGGTCCAAAAGAAAGTTTCCCCTATTGCTCGGGGGCTCTCCTGCTTCTGTGTAATGAGACAGGGCATCTGCTAGTAGATTTTGCCGCCCTGGCCGATATTGAATTTTAAAGTTGAAGCAAGCAAAAATCAAGGTCCAGTGTCCATGTCTTGCATTGGAGATACGAACGGAGTGCAAGAACATAAGGTTTTTGTGGTCCATAACCACGGTGACGGGGAACCTTGTCCCCTCAAGACAGTGATGCCATGTTTCAAATGCGGCTTTTATGGCCAATAGTTCCCAATCCTGTATTATATAGGTTTTTTGGCGCTGGATAATTGTCGGGAGTAATATGCACAGGGCAATAGACGGTCCCCCTGAGCTTCCACTTGCAGTAGCACTGCTCCTATGGTGATGCTGGATGCATTGGTTTCTACGGTAAACAGTCGGTCAAAGTCAGGGTATTGTAGAAGGGGGCATGGGTGAAACTTCTTTTCAATGACTCAAAAGAGAAGTGTTGTTGCTCCGACCACACATAGGGCATCCCTTTCCTGAGCAGTCTGGTAAGGGGTTGGGTTAGCTGTGCATAATTGGGTATGTACTCACGATAGTAATTGGTGGTTCCAAGGAACCACTGTAGTGCTTTCACTGAGGAGGGGGCCATCCACGTTAATGTGGCGTTTATTTTATTTTTGTCCATTTTCACCCCGTCTGGGGAAATAACAAACCAGAGAAATTGGATAGTATTTACATGGAAGGCGCATTTCTCCAATTTGCAAAAGAGCTGGTTTTGCCGTAGCTGTTCCAAGATGGTACTGACATGTTTCATGTGTTGTGTCTCGCTTGCAGAGTAGACCAAAATGTCGTTGAGGTAGGAAATGACATAGATGTCCAGGATGTCTCGAAAGATGTCATTGATGAGGTGTTGGAAGGTCGCGGAAGCATTGGCTAACCTGAATGGCATTACCAAGTTCTCAAAAGGTCTGTACCTAGTCCAGAAGGCCGTCTTCCATTCATCCCCTGTACATACGGGTAGGAGATTGTATGCGCCTCGTAGATCTAATTTGGTGAATATCTTCGCTCCTTGCAGGAGGTCAAGTAGCTTGGGAATAAGTGGGAGAGGATACCAGTTTTTTATGGTGATGGCATTCAGTCCACGATAATCACTGCACGGGCGCAACCCTCCATCCTTTTTTGGGACAAAGAAAAGTGGGGCCCCTGCAGGGGAAGATGAGTGTCAAATGAACCCTTTATTCAAGCTGTCATCAAGATATTATTTGAGCGTAGCGAGTTCTGGGCCCGACAAGGCATAGATGCGCCCATAGGGGGGTTCGGTCCCTGGAGCTAGGTCTATAGGGTAGTCATATGGCTTGTGGGGTGGTAGGATTGTGGCTTATTTTTCATCGAAAACATCTGAAAATTGTAGATACAGCGGGGGTACCTTGATGTGTTTTTGTCCTGCCAGACATAAGCCGTCTCTGGTTGCGTAGGTTGCAGTAGTTGGAGCAATACATGGAAGGAAACGACACCACTTGTGTCAGCCAGTTGATCACAGGGTTGTGTTGTTGTAACCATGGGAGCCCTAAAATGAGAGGAAACATGGGAGTACAAACGACATCAAACTGTAGTAGTTCGGTATGTCCCCCAAACGTGACTTGCACTGGTTGGGTCTGTAAGGTGATAGGTCCTGATACTAACGGTGATCCATCGATGGAATGGACTGGTTCTGGGGTTTTCTTATGGGTATTCGGAATTGCATGGTGGTGGAGGAACCCCAAATCCATGAAGTTGCTTGACACTCCAGAGTTGATTAATGCCCTTGCTATGATGCTCCAAGATGGATGCACTCCCAGTGTGAGGTGCACCCTCACGTGTTTATTTGTGTGGTTACAGACAGGACAGTCACAGGTGGCTGAAGGGGACCCTTCTTTGGACCCGGGAGGACCCCTATACCTCCCGGGGTCGAACGTTTCCTGCCTCACATCTGGATCTGGTTAGTGACGGACAGTTACGTGCAAAGTGGGAAGGTTCCCCACAGTAGAAACATAGTCTAGATGCCCATCATTGTTCCCATTTGGCTGCTGTTAAGGGTCCTCTAGATGCTCCAAGCTGCATGGGCTCTACTTCTTCAGCCTTACTGGCATCTGGCTTGCTGGGCAAGGAAGGGAGGGTTTGCGTGAAGGTGGGGTGCAACACTTCTTGATGTCGTTCTCATCTGCATTCGCTCAACCGTTCATCGATCTGTAAGGAGAGAGTGACCAACTCCCCCCAGGTGGCTGGCAAAGCAGTGAATGAGAGCTGAACTTTTAATTTGCCATTTAGCCCCCTTTGAAACATCACCCTCAATACATTGTCTGGCCACCTCAGATCTATTGCCAACTGCTGAAACTTGGTGACATACTCTAGCAAGGGACCCTTTCCTTGCTTCAGCGTAGTGATGTTGTTTTCAGCATCTTTCACCTGGTGGGGGTTAGGGCTGTAGCGGAATTTCGCAGCGGTAGCTATTTCCGGCGGAAACAGTGTTTCCGCAATTAGTGGAATGGCATGGCAGAGGCTTTAATTCCGCGGTTTCATTCCGCGGTTCCGCGGTTCCGCTTATTTAATTCCGCAACTTAGTGGAATCGTGGAAACATGACATTTTCGCTATTTCCGCAATTCCGCCAGCGCCAAAAAATCGCGGAATAGTGGTTTTCCGCGATTTTTCCGCGATTCCGCGATTTGCAGAATTCCGGCGGAATTAGCAGAATATCCGCAGAAATGTCGCGGTGTGGCGGGGGCAATTCCGAAATAGCGGAACGGAATCGCGGCGCGGTAAAAGCTGCTGCCGCATCAGCCCTAGTGGGGGTAATCAAACAAAAACTTGAATTCCCACAGAAACCTAGGATAGTCTGTCAGGAGGGGACTATTTCTGGTGAGCAAGGGAGTGGCCCACAAAGGGGCCAACCCATCTAAGGGGCCTATGGTGAATGCCACCTTGGACTCATTGGTTGGATAACTCTTTGCTTGGAACTTAAAAGTTCATTCACAAGGGGTGACAAAACTCTGGAACATATGTCTATCCCCTGAGAATTTGTTAATTATCAGGCCTTTAGGTTCCCGGGGCCCCGGAGATGCCACTACTACAGGTGCGATAGGAGGGGGGGGGCAGGTGGAGGAGTTTCTCCCTTGCCCTGATTCTCTTTGAGATCCTTGATATCTATAGTAAGTGACTGGACGGCTCTTGCTAAATCCTTCATTTTGGCCAACATCTGCTCCATGACAAGGGTAAGGTGTAGCCGGTGATACTGTGAGGGGCGAGGGGGTTAGAAGAGGAGGACGGGTCAGACAACAAGGACACCAACAACCTACACACGTTCCTACAGGCAACCGCGCTGCGTAAAAGGTTCCCTCGGGATCTTTAAGGGCTGTTTGGACATAAGGCCTCAGCCATCGATCATCACAGGGTGCAGTGAGTGGAGCACTAAGGCAATAACGCCACACAGCCACACGGGACCCAGGAAACCCACCCCCAGGGTATCAGGAGTGGGGAACAGGTGGTGGAACCCCCCACAGCACAGACACGGGACAGGAGAGGCATACCAGGAGGGAACCAGGAGAAGTGAGGCATGGGCTAAGGAGGTACACATATACACACAATATAATGACTAAGCACAACACACAATCCCCACACAACTCTCACGTTGAACTTCAGTCCACGCACACAAGAACTAGCTGTTAGAAACAATTCCTCATGCTCTCAGGGGGCCAGTCTCACAGGGCAAGGCACTGATCACTGGTAACAGACTGTAGCAGTCAACCTGCTTTTATTCCCTGCTGCAGGCTCCATGCACTGGCACAGGTGCTCTGAGCATCGCGGTGAAAATGCGGGGTGTGTGGCCACATCAGCTGGCTGCTGTGTGTCCTGGCGGGGCTGACCCTGCTCAGCGGAGCTATGCTCTTCTGCCCCCTGTTGGGGTGACCTCTGAGGTTCTTCCCTGCTCCCAGGGAGACCCGCATCAGAGCTCCCCGTCGGAACAAGACTGAGCGCCAGATGTCCGGCTGGCTGGGGCGCAGGGTCTGGTGACTGCGCTGCGACCTTCACCGGAGGCTTCCTGGGAACCCTAGGTGCCCTCCTATGGAGTAAGTATGGGTGTGCCCTCAGGGGCCCCCCGCCTCCCAACCCCTAGGCCATGAAACAGGGGCCTTACAATTGGCAATAACCAACACTAAGTTCAGTGTTCCTTTCATCTTAGTAGGGCTGAAACAAGAATCAGTTTGTCTCTCATGAAAAACTCCTGAGAGTTGTTATCGAGAGTTCTGGAAATTTTTTCTCAATTTACAGTTTACCCTTCACCGTGATTTACCATGTACCATATACTGATTTACCATGTACAGCTTACTGTGTACCGTGTTCGTCCCCGCAATGAGCATGCACAAAATTGCCACCACAGCTGTTCTGTGCTTGTGCACCCCTCGTCCAAGATGGGGCCAGCAGTTTCACCACCATTTTGAAAAAGGGCATCCATTTTGCACATGAGCATTACCGGGAGGAACATGGTGGTACACGGCAAAGCAGTACACAGTACATGGTAAATCACAGTAAATGGTAATCATGGCAAATGATCATTCAGAAAAATTCTTTACTGAGAAAGTATCAAGAACTGGGGGCTCCAGTTCCCCCACAGCAGCCAGACTCTGGGAGAGCATCAAGACTGCAGAGCCTGGGTTGGATGAAAATGAGAGGTACAGTTGAGTATCATCAGCATATTGATGACATCGTATTTCCCCCCCCCCCCATTTATGCACAATCTCCCTCAGGAGCTGCATATACACATTGAACAAGAGGGGGGCCAAGATGGAACCCTGTAGAATCCCACTTGGGAGACCACTGGGGGATGAGGTACACTCCCCCAGGAATACCTGTTGAGATCTATCTGCCAGGAATGAATGGAACCACTGAACAACTGTCCCGTTCACTCCAGCTAGGTCCCACAGGTGGGTCACCAACACCTTGGTCCAAGCAGCTCGGTCCCGCAAGCAAGTCACCAACATTTTGTGGTCAACAGTATCAGATGCAGCTGACAGATCTAACAGGATCAGCAGGGTCGAATGACCCTGATCCTATTCATGGAGAAGGTCATTAACCAAAGTCACAAGCGCAGTCTCTGTGCCATAGCCCGGATGAAAGTTACACTGTGAGGGATCAAGAAAACCGACATTGACCAAATGCTCCTGCAGCTGTTGAGCCACTACCCGTTCAATAACCTTCCCTAAAAAGGAAAGATTAGAGACCATCCAATAGCTGGCAAGGGAGTCAATGTCAAGTGATGGTTTTTTGAGCAGAGGATGCACCACCACCTCCTTGAGGTAGCTCAGCACTCTGCCCTCCCTAATGGAGGAATTGGCCACTCCCACAAGAAATAGCCCCAGAATCTCATGACTGGCCTTAACCAGCCAGGTTGGGGATGGGTCCAGTTCACAAGAAGCAGCTCTGTTCTCCCTAAGAACATCTCCCAAGTCAGTGGAAGACACTCTCTGAAACTAATCCCATGAAACCAGACAAGACAGGGCTTCCACTACCTCTTGTTCTCCCATTGTAATAAGTGCAGATTCAAAATCATGGTGCATAAGAGCAATTTTATCCATGAAGTAATCAAAAACATGTCTACAGCGGTCACTGGAAAACTCCAGTTCCAAGCGGAGGGAGGTCAGACCGACCAGCCTCCTCACCACTCGGAAAAGCTCCGCTGGATGAGACTTTGTGTGAATGCTATGAGGGTAACAAAGAATTCCTTTTTTGCTATTCACACAGCCATGACATACGCTCTTAAACTAGCTCTATGTTGCAATCTGTCAGCTTCAGCATGAGGACAGTGCCACCGTCGCTCTAACCGGCACCCTTCTCACTTCAGCTGCCGCAGACCCTCTCTGGTTCCATTAGTCTCTGGGGTGTGAACCAATCAAACTAGTTTCACAGCTCTCCAGGGGCAGACATGTGCTGGGAAACAGGTCTGCAGAAGGTAATGATCCAACCATGACAAGGGCTCTGCTGACACCTCCCCCACTAGTGGATCCCATGTCTCAAGGCTGGTACAAAAAATCAGGTTCAGAGTATGCCCCCCATCATGTGTCAGGCTGATGACTACTTGGGACAGGCCCATAGTTGCCATGGTGGCCATAAACTCACACTTCACCCCTCCAAGACTGGCATCAACATGGATATTGAAGTCTCCCAATGTCTTTGGGGACCACAATACCACCTCTGACACCAGCTCCACTAGAGCATGCAGGGATGCCACCATACAGGTAGGTGCATCGTATATCAGCAGCACTCCCAATCTGTTTCCTGTCAAATCCATCACAAGATGGAGGCCCTCGGTACCTGACATAAACTGCACTGGATACCCCCTAACGGAGCATTAATACCTAAAAACAATGGCTACACCCCGCTTCCTCTCCCCCTCTCCCGTCCCTCTAACCATGGCTGATGTTGCATGGAGTACCCGGCTGGAACAATGTCAGCCAAAATTGGTCCTGACTCAGTGTCCAGCCAGGTCTCTGTAATGCATGCGAGGTCAGATGCAAATTCCAGGTTCAACTCCTGGACAGTTGTTGCTTTATTAACAACCGTCCTTGCAATCAACAGCATCAGATTCAGGCCAGGGGCCCTCTGATCATCAGCCACTTGACCACCTGCCTGGAGGATAGTGAGAGGGACAGGTACGAAGCTCCTTTCCCATTGCACAGATCGAATATACCCTCCAGCGGGGACCATACTTCCCTGGCCACATCACGACCCCAATGTCTGCAATCCTCCCTCCTGAAAGACATTGTAATGACATTGTAATTTGTGACTGGGATCTCTTTGTTTTTGAAGAAATTAACCTTATTAGGAATGGACAAAATAATGATTTTTTGTTGAAATTAGTATTTATTTTTTGTCGTCTTTATGTGTCTGCTTTATAAGTCTTAAATGAACATTGTGGGAAATAAAATGGAACAACTATAATGTCTATCATCAGCCATACTCAGAATTCAGAAAATTCCAGGGACATCTGGATTATAGATGTGCACAATAGCTCAGACAAGACCACAACAAACAAGAACCCTTGAGCAAAACTGAAAACAAATCTAGCTCTTTGTTAAGGTGCAAAAGGCCTGAATAAGTTTCCAGATTTTTTTTCTTTTTCTTTGTGGCTTTGCAGTTGCTGGGACTATTGGTATGAATATGAGGTAATTGGAATGAACTGGCCATTTCCAGTTCTGGCGCACACTAAATGGTTGCTACTTACCCTGGGGGCCAGGGAGGAACCGACCAAGTATAGGAAGCTGAGAGGTAGTTTACATGAGCGTTTCTCTTCCTCAGCAGTTCCCTGCTGAAGAGTAGTTTAATTTTTTTGACATTGTGTAATAGTTTGACCTCTCTCCTGGATAGGTATATAGTCACCATAGGCAGCATTGTAGATTATAGCCAGTTCATATATATTTTGAGCTAGTTAAAGCCTATAGGGGCAATTAGATTTTGAAACCTCGGCTTAGTCACACAAAGGTGTCTTGTTTTGACAAACATATAATGTGGAGAATCTCTATAAAAATAGTTAAATACTGCACCTTAATTAATAGGGAAATTCTGACTTCAATTAATACTGAAAGAGAAATACTTCAGCAACCCAGCCACTATGTAACAGCCAATCTTCCACAAAGACCTTCCAACAAGTAATATGAAAGTAGATAGAAAGTGGATATTCATAAACATGTGTGCACTGAGCAGAACTAGCCAAATAGTCCAAAAATTGACTCATGCATATCTTTGCAAATAGACACATGAAATATGTAAACAGTCTGATTTCAGATTGCTGCTGTTATTACCGGAGGTGGATCTCTCATTAGTGACTGAGATATTATGATCACAAATACTAAAAGGTTTATACAGATTTCTTTTGCAATAGTGCTTGGAGACCCAGTAGTCTCATAGATAGTCAGACTTTTAACAAAACTTTTCAAGATGGGCAGGTATAATAACTTAAATTTGTATTATGTTACTCATGGAGTGCAGCAGGCACACAAATCACCCCCCCTTATTTTCTGGAGTCTTCATATACAAAACCATTCATATTCATTTCCCCCCATTTCCCTCCCCCGTTTAATTGCATTATAAATAATAAAAATAATTTTAAAAATCACTGTGCATGCACAAAATGGTCACTGGATCATTCTACGCATGTGCTGCCCTTTCCCCAAATAGCGCTTATGCTACTGGAGCCATTTTGGGAAAGCGCACACATGTGCAGGACATCCCCAGCAGCCATTTTGTGCATGCACAGTGATTTCTTATCTTTTTCTTCTTATAACAAAAATAGCCACTTTTTTGTTCATTTTCGTCCATTTTAATTACCTTTGTCATTCATAGTCATATTTTAATTACTAAAACGAACGGGGCTTCGTTTGTTTTAGTAATTCAAAAAACTGAAAATGAATTGCACACCCCTAGTTACAATAATGCGTGATTTCAGATGTTACGGGTGCCCGATTCACCACAGTGGATTCCCAGCAGTGGTGAGCCAGCTAACCACCCCCCATGGGCAAGAGAGGCCCCAAACAGATGTGATGGGAGCAGGACCATGGCAGGGAATCGGACCAGAAGACCATGGCCCGGGGCAGTGCAACAGACATTACGCCGATCCCGAGCGGTGGTCAAACAACCCAGAAGGCACCGGGGAAGGGCGACAGGCAGACATGGCCGGCTGAGGGCAAAGGAAGCCAAAATTGCCCACAGGGAACGCCCACACAAGGGAAACAGGAAGGGAGGGGGAGGAGGGAGAAGAGCCACCAAGGCAGCACACACAACAGGCACAGGAAAAACGAGGTCACAGTGGAACACACAGCACAAACACACACCCACACGTGAAATGAAGGGAAGGGGGAACACAACGGGATGGACAACACACACAGCACAACGGGCAAAGAGGGGAGAGAAGGGGGTGGGGACAGGGAGGAGGGGGGGAACTGGCCCAGGGGCCAGGGCAGGACACGGGGAATGGCACCCAGAACCCCCACAACAGCACAACTCACACGGGCACCCCCCAGCTACATAGGCAGTCCCAGAATGGGGGGACCCCCAGGGGCAGAGCACAGGTACAGTGGGAGGCCACAAAGAACAGGGAGCGTCCCAGGAATGGTCCAGGAGGCTGTCAGGGAACCCATGCGCTGGCCAGGGTGCAGTGGATGGGAAGGAGGTGAGCCGGGGCCGAATAGCAGAGCAGCCCTTCCACAAGCCAGCCCCCCCCCCGGGAGGATGCCTGGAGGTGCAGTCTGGGGGCCCCAGAACCCGACGGTCACAAAATCACCAAAGGAGGGTGGGCACATAAGGGATCGAGACCAGATCAGGAAGGACAGCAGCATCCGGGGTGCTGGGAACAGGCTCAGAGTTCAGGAGACAGCCACAGGAGATGGCAGCCATGGAGGGGCGGACAGGGGGTCCCGCAGAGGGGGCACAGAGCCACAGGCAGGGGCAGCGGGACCCCAGGAAACAGCCATCACAGCAGCGAGCCAGGGACATCATGGAGGGAGTGGGCAGTGACCCACGGCAGCGGGGTGGAGGCGGGAGCTCACAGCGGGGCCAGCATCCAGGACCTGGAAGGAAAGGGGTACCCCATAGCCAGCTGCAGGGGGACAAGAAGGGGTCCGTGGCCGGGTGGCCCACCAGGTGCATGAAATGGGGCCACTGAAGCATGCCCCAATGGTATTCCAGTGCAGACATGTGGTGGGCGGCGAGGTAGCAAGTCTCAAAGGGATCCTGCATGGTGAGGTCCACCTGCACATCGGATCAGGACCACACACCAGCCAGTGCTGACACCTCCACTTCAGAAGGCTCCGACAAAGCATAGTCAGCAGCTGGCGGCCATGGAAGGTGACCCATCTCCAACAGGCAGTGCTAGATCACACTGGTAACCTCGGGCCCTGTGAACACAGCCAAAGAAGGACACTGCCACGGCAGGGCCCCCCTCTGCAGACTGGCTGTGTAGGCAGCCAGGCTGCACACCGAGAGGACAGACATGGTCTCTGCTGCTGACCACCCCACATGCGAGCAACTGATCTCTAGGATGCACCCATTGGGAAAGGGACACAGGCCTAGCATCTCCGCATGCAGCCAACAGTCATGGGCGCTCACTAGGGGTGGGAAACCGGTAGAATCCGGTATCCGATAATGCCGGTATTGGGTGTACCGGCATTATCGGATTCGGCCCGGTAATCCGGGCCCGGTACCGGATTCCGGGGTACCGGATTTTTTTGCATTGCAGCCATTTAAAAATGGCTGCAATGTAAAAAAGTTTAAATCCCCAGCCAAATAGTTTTTTAAAAGAAAAACCCTCCCCGAGTCCAGGCTGCGCGGGTGGAAGGGGGGACACCCCCCACCCACCCTGCCCAGCCTGGCTTTTTGTTT
>QEPC01010320.1:294946-314309 GCA_003113815.1 Sphenodon punctatus | reverse complement strand
AAACAAAAAGCCAGGCTGGGCAGGGTGGGTGGGGGGTGTCCCCCCTTCCACCCGCGCAGCCTGGGAGGGGGAGGGGGAGGGATATTTCATTGGTTTCAATGGGGACACAGCGCCCCATTGAAACCAATGGATTAAATCCGGTACCGGTATACCGGATTTAATCCGGGAATCCGGTTTTCCCAGAACCGGTAACAGGTAAAATCCGGTAGCCGGTAATGGGTCCGGGGCCCGCCCCTAGCGCTCACCACATAGCCATAGTACCACAGCCCAGAGCTCTCGTAGGCACCTGTGAGGCTATCCGGGCAGCTCAGGAGCAATTGCATGGCAGGGGAATGCCACAAGTCACACAGGGCCATGGTCTAGTGGAAGGTCTATCTATGCAGGGGGCCGGGGGCACTGCAGACCAGGAGCCCTGGGGAAGCGTGGTTAGCCATGGTCTAGCAAGTGGTGGATACTAAGTGCAAGGAACGGAGGGCCCCACAATCCCTGGAGGGACAGGAGGGGAAGCAGGGGAGCTCCAAGGCCAAGCGATAAGGGCACAGGCCGCAACATTGTATGGCAACAGAGTGAGATGTTGGGTGTGGACCCAGCCCAGCTGCTGGAACAGAGCACATGGACAGGGCAGCTTACACACTAAGCTTGGCGGTGAGGACAACAGGCAGCCGACACCAAGAGGTGGGAGATGATGAAAGCAGGAATGCAGCTGCTGCCCACACACACCCGGGCGAAGGCAGGACCATTCGCCAGGCCTCCAGCAGGGAAGGCAGGTGCGCGCATTGAGTTGCCCGTGGCCTCCCCGCCCCGCTCTCCCTGCAGGAGCTGAGCCTGATGGCCTGGGGGGCAACCAGGATGACCCAGGGCCCTGAGCCCGGTTGGCAGGGCGTGACCAGGGGTGGGGCTACACAGGCCCCATCCTATAACAGGTGTGGCTCCAACCCACCCGGGGCACCGGTTACCATGGAACTGGGACGGTTGGGTGCCTGCAGGATGCACCTAGCCATTTGCGCAGAGTGGTACCACTTGCACACTGACCTCCTGCATATCCAGACCACTGAGGTGCACCTGGCCACCCGGCTGTGGGTATTCATGGCCAGGAGTGCTGCCAGAGCCTGGAGAGCCCACGATGGGTGCAGGTGCTCCCTGGCCCTCCTCAGGGTCCAGTGGGTGGCTGAGGTGGCTCAACAGGCCCTCCTCTGCACCACAAGGCAGCCAGCCAGCTCTGGAGGGAGACCATGGGGCATGCAGCCCTGCTCACTATGCTCATTGACCAGTGGATATGGGTCATGGAGTGGGCACAGGGGTGGTGAGCCAGGGCACTGGCCCAATGGGATGAGAATGCCTGGAGAGCTCATTTTCGGTTGGACAGGCATGTCCTCCTGTGACTCTCTGAGCTGTTAATACCCTGGCTGTAGAGACAGGACACCCACATGCAGGCCCCCATTCCCATGGTCCAACGGGTGGTCATCAGTGTCTGGGCCCTTGCAACACCCAACTCCTGTCGCTCCGTCTCGTAGCACTTTGTGTTGGGGTGAGCACTGTCGCCGGGATCCTGCGGGACATCTGTGAGGCTGTGGAGGCCATGCTCCTGGACCGAGCAATCCAGCTGGTGATGGCCGGCTTCATGGCTGGAGGATTCCCCAACTGCATGGGCACCGTGAACGGCACCCACATAGAGATCCTCTGCCCATTCACTGGAGAGGCCTCAGAATATGTCAACCGATATGGGTACCACTCCCTGCAGCTGTAGGCATTCATGGACCACTGGGGTTGGTTCATAGACATTTACACTGGCCACTCTGGTCACAGCCACAATGCCCGGATCATGACCATCTCTCCCTTCTATACCCGAATGTACCACAGGGACATCGTGGACATGGGGATGACCCAGATCAAGAGGGTGCTGATGCCTCCCTGCATCCTGGGGGACCCAGACTATCCACTTTCCCGCTGGCTGATGAAGGCGGTTACCAGGACCCCTGCGGAGGCGCTCTACAATACCCGCCTATGCGCGAGCAAGACCGTGGTCAAGAGAGCCTTTGGGACCCTCAAGCAGCGCTGGAGGAGCCTTGCCGGCTGGCTGGACTACATAGTGGAGACCTCTTCCCTTGTGATTGGAGCCTGCTGTGTGCTGCACAACGTGTGTGAGACCGATGGGGCTACCCTCGACTACCCCGTGTCCCGGCCCCGTGCCTCTCTATGTGAACACGGAGAACCCGTGGCAATACCGATACGCAAAGCATATCCGTGCAGCCCTGGTGAGACATATCAGCCAGGAGGCCGAGGGCTGAGGCCACACACACCCTCCCCACCACTCCGGGGCCCCCAGAAGCACCCTGGCTGCGCCCCTACACACCTTTGCACCCCCGGCCCTGGGCCCATGAACAGAAACACGGAGGCGACTTTGGTGCCCATGCATTTATTGTATCTCCCTTCTACATGTGCTCCCACCACCTCCCGCACGCCCCACCTCCCAGTGCCCCCCCTCAGGCCACCCTCCCCCTTCCCCTCTTCCCCCATGTCTCTGGGGCCTCCCTCTCAGCCACCCAATGGGTTCAAGGCAGGCCTATAATAGCAAGTAGAAACATCTTATGTTGAGAGCTGAAATGACTACCTGAAAAATGGGTGTACCCAATGAATTTCTGTTACCCAAATTGACCCAACAACATTGGGTACCTATCAGTACCTGATTGAAACCTGAATCGGATGTCTGATGTCCTAGAATGTCACCATTTGGTCCCAAAGTGCCGACTTCTCATTCCGGTTTTTCAACTTCTGTACCAATATTTCAACTTCTAACATCGATGTATTGTCTTTTTCATCGTGGAAAGTTGATTTCTGATCATAGAAAGTCAACTTCCAGTCCCAAAAAATCAACTTCCAGTCCTGATTTTTTAATTTTCTGTCTTGTTTTTTGTATTTCCAACCCAATATACTGATTGGCTATTAGAAAATTAAAAAATTGTTACCAGAAGTGACCAAATTTTCAGGTTTCCGGGTACCCAGGTAATTCACTGGGTACCTGATGGACTACCCAAAATTGCAGGTATTACATGTGGGTACAAAAATAAGTACCCATTTCTACTCTACGTTATTTCCTAAAGTGTGAGATTAGCAACATTTAAAAATTATTTATTATTATTATCAAGTATTCAATGTACCTGGCGCTTTACAAAGTAATTGAGTAGACATGGTCCCTGCCCTAGGGTTTACAATCTGAGAGACGGGGGAGGGGGGAAGATGAAGGAAGGGGAACAGATGGAGAGACAAGGAGTGTCACATTCACGACGATGTGAGGTCCCAGGTGCACACGCTTGGCTTGGTTACATTGAGAATGATGGCTGGCTGGTCCGTGTGGTGAGGATATGAGTACACAGACCTCAGGTAACAGATTGTACTGGATGGAGGGTATCATCAGGATTTAGGTGAGGGGAACGAGGAGTTAGGGAGGGCAGAGCGGAAGAGGTGGGTCTTAAGGAGGGATTTGAAGGTACAAAGGGAGGGGGAGAGGCGGATGTGGGTAGGGAGGGAGTTCCAGGCATGGGGGACAGCAAAGGAGAAGGGATGATGGTGATTAGGGGAGCAGGGGAGGCATGGGAGGGCGAGAGAAGGGACAGAGAAGGAGTGGAGTTCATGGACTGGAGTATGGAGGGAAATTAGTGCAGAGAGGTAGAGGGAAGCAAGGTTGTGAAGATCTTTATAGGTGAAGACTAGGAGCTTGTGCAGGATTTATTCAGGAAGGGGGAGCGAGTGAAGAGAGAAGAGGAGGGACTGCACTTGATCGAAGCGACAGCCAAGGTGGATGACCCTGGCAGCAGAGTTTTTGACAGAGATAAGGAGGAAAAGGGGAGAGCGGGGGAGGTCAGTGAGAAGAAGGTTACAGTAATTGAGGTAAGAGATGCCCAGGGCGTGAACAAGGGTTTTGGCAGAGGAGACAGAGAGAAAAGGGTGAATCTTAGCAATGTTATGGAGGGTGAAGCGACAGGATTTGGCAACAGAATCGATGTAGGGTTTAAAAGAAAGGAGTGAGTCAAAGATGAAGCCTAAGCTATGGGCTTGGGACACGAGAAGGATGGTGACCCCGTCGATGAGGATCGACAGGAAAAAAGGAGAGGAAGGATGTGGGGGGGAAGATAAGAAGTTCAGTTTTAGCCATGTTGAGTTTGAGTTGATGTAGACATCCAGGTAGAAATATCAGAGACACAACTGGTGAGGCTAGCTTGAACAGATGGAGGGAGGGAGGGAGGGAGAAAGAGAGAGAGAGAGAGTTGAGTGTCATCAGTGTAGAGGTGAAATTGGAAGCCATGGGAGGCAATGAGTTTGCCTAGGGACAGGGTGTAGATAGAGAAAAGGAGAGGACCCAAGGACAGAGCCTTGGGGAACACCAACCGAGAGGGGAAGGGAGGAGGAGGTGGAATTGGCAAGAGACACATTGAAGGAGTGGTCAGAGAGGTAGGAGGAGAACCAGCCGAGGACAGAGCCATGGAAGCCAAGGGTGTGAAATGAGTCCAGCAAGAGTGAGTGGTCAACAGTATTGAAGGCAGCAGAGAGGTCAAGGAGGACAAGAATGGAGTAGAGGTGATTAGATTTAGCCATAAGAAGATCGTTGGTGATCTTAGTGAGAGCAGTTTCAGTAGAGTGAAGGGGTGGAAGCCAGATTGGAGGGGATCAAGGGAGGAGTTGGCGGAGAGGAAGTTGAGAAAGCGGAAGTAGACAACACATTCAATAAGCTTGGAAGCAAAAGGAAGGAGTGAGACAGGATGGTAGTTGAAGGGTCATAGGGGTCGAGTGTGGACTTTTTGAGGATAGGAGAAACAGTGGCATGCTTGAAGGTGGAGGGGAAAGAGTCAGTAGAGAGGGAGAGGTTGATGATGTGCAGGAAGGATGGGGCAACAGTGGAAGCAATGGAGGTCAGGAGGCGGGAAGGGAGGGGATCAAGGAGGAAAGTGGAAGGGTTGAAGGAGAAGATCAGGGAGGATATTTCCTCAAGGGAGGTAGGAGGGAAGGAGGACAGGAGAGAAGGAAGGGGAGGGGAGGGAATAGGAAGAGGAGAGGAGCAGGAAGAGATGTTGAGGTAGATCTTGTCTATCTTGGAGGTGAAGAAGGAAGTAAGATCCTGAGCAGAAAGAGAAGAGGGAGGAGGAGGAGAAGGACAGGGAGGGAGGCTTGAGGAGAAGGTGGAGAACAGGTGGCGAGTGTCCCAAGAACAGAACTCAATCCCCCCTCCCCCTTTCTGTTGTTGGCAGAGATATATTGGCCTGTTCTCAGTTGTCCAAAAATCAGGAATCAGGCAGCAAAAAGTGATGAGATGTGTTGTTTTTTAAAAAAGGAATTGATTTTGTTTCTTTTGTTCTTGGATACTTAGAGCACATTACAGTTTAATTTGCATGCTTTTTCTGCAGCTGGGAATGCTGCAAACTCTCTAAAGACAGACTAAAAATAGAATCTATCACAATTTTATCAAGAAACTTGTGATGTTAAAGTTAAGTACCCCTTAATGTTGTGATAATTGCATTAAAATCTTGAGTTTTGGAAACCCTGGTTTACCTTTAGGCTCAGCCATTTGTTGAACTATTAATAGTGTGTGTTTTTTTAAATGTTCCAGCAATGGTTTTTCAAATGGCTAAAAGAAATATTATAACACACAAGAAAATATACTTAGGAAAGTGATTATGTGACTCTGCCACAACTAGGGAAAGGATGGATGAAAGAACAGTTCTTTCATATATCTTTCTTTACTTGATTCTCAGTAAGAAAGAAAAGTACAAGACAGCAATGAGACCTGAGTAAAAGAACAAGTAAAGACAAGCGTAAATAAGTAGTGGAAAGTCCAGAGGGAAAGATATGCAATATAATAGCAGTTGTGTATCTTGTACTGTATGCTGATAGAGCCCAGGTTTTATGAGACTAGCATGTTCAGGGGCATACCTAGGTTGCAATGGGCCCATGTGCAAAAAATGGACTTGCTCCACCCCATCATCATTCTCTTCCCTGTCCCACCTCCTCCCCACAACTTCCTTATTGCAGAAATCAGTCAACTTACACTGACCCACACTGACCACCCAGATCTTCTGCCCCACCCAGCCCTCACACAGACTCCCCACAAACCACCCCCACCCAGCCACCCTTCCCCTACACTGACCCCCTACCTCCACACAAAGCACCCAAACTGTCTGCCCCCACACATCCTCCCTGCCCCACTAATCCCCCGCAAACTCCCCATCCAGCCTTCATGTCCCTTCACTGAACCCCTACCCTCACAGACCTCCCAGTCTCCCTGCCATCACACAGACTCCCTTCCTCTTCCCCCCACAGCCTCCCACACACTCCCCAGATCCTCTACCCCCACCCAGTCCATGCACAGACTCTCCCCCTCAGCCCCCCCACACTGCCCCCCCCCAGTACTCCCCACATGCCCCAGGGAACACAGAACAGCTACATTCCTTCACGCCTCATTCTTACCTTTCCAGTGCAGAGCAGAACACTGCCACTCCCAGATCACCATATCTGGTCTCAAACTCCTCCTGCGACTAGCACCAGACTAATGCCACCACTTTCCCCTCCACTCTGATCACCTACAGTCCTGACAGCACCGCAGCACCTCTCCTCCACTTGCTGCACCTGAGTCTGCTGAGCTGCCTGTGTCATGCTGCTGCCAGTGCTTGCTCCATCCCATGCAACTGCAGGTACTTCTGCTTCAGTGCTTTTGGCACTTTCACTCAGTCTCTGCCCAGCCACACTGCTAACAGGATAGGAGGGTTGTTTTCCCCTGCCCTCTGCTTGGCCCCCAGGACAAATGTCCCTCCTGTCCCTATGGCAGCTATGCCACTGAGCATGTTCAAGATTCACTTCTTATTCATCGTGGAGCTGGAAGCATGCAGGAATTTTATTATTTTACTATTTGATGGAATATTGGATTATTTGATGAAAGTTTACTGGCTAGTTCATTAGTTTATTTAATAGAGAAAAGGTAAAGACCTAAATATACAAGATGTCCTAAATCACTTTTTTTTAACTTAGCAAAGAGCAGGTTAAAGCAGACGTTTTAATGCTGAACTGGTTTGTATATGTCACAGAGCAAATTATGTTGGTATAAATATAAATCTTTTATAGAAGATCTTAATATAATATGGCAAGACCCTTAGGGGAACTGGTAAGATGTTGCTCTCCTGGTCCCTCTCAGATTGTCTGGGTTGGAATTATGAACATGAATACCAGTCAATATCCAATGACACTGTTTTACTTACCTCTCTTTAAACTGCTGGGTGAGGTCAGTCTGTTATAGAATGTTTCCCTCTCCATTGATATTTCATTGGGCTGTTAGATCAGCTGAAATAATTAGTGGAACTTGATATAGGCACTTCAGTCCCAAATATTCATTCAAATAGTATTCCCTAATGAACATAACCATTTCAGAAAACTTACAAATTTCTGTAACTACTTGATTGAGAAAAAATAAAAAGTTTTTGTGAGCTTCCCTAGTAAGTGTTTCTGTTCTCTAAAATTTACTTCTAGGAATGTAATTAAATAAGGCCTTGTAAAGAAAGAATTTTCAAGGTAACTGGTGGCAATATATAGCTGTTCGTTTTTATTGAACATTAATGTTTGTTGGTTTTTTATTATGCAGTATTATTATTTATTTATTTATGAAGCTCCATAGGTGTGTTACACATCATTAAGCAAATAACATAAAGTATCTGCACCTGAGAAATGGTCCTTTAGGGCTAGATCTTGTATAAATTAATGCATGTGTTTAAATTTATGTACTGGTGAATAGCCCTATTGAAGCAGGTGGTTTAATGCTGAACTTGCTTGTATATATCATAAAACATATAATGTTTTAATGCAATATAAATATTAAATCTTTAACAGAAGATCTAAATATAATATGTTGAGACCTACAGGAGAGCTGTTAACATGTTGAACTCCTGGTCCCCGTCAGATGGTCTGGGTTGAAATTATAAAAATGAATACCAGCCTGTGGGTATTTTCAAATGTGACATCCTGGCCCATGGCCATGCTTACGCCTGTGTAACCACAGGCTGGTGTGTCACATCTGCTCCCACCCCACCAGATGTTCACCACGGGTGGGAGCAGAAGTTACCCCGGACTGTGGCAGGGCTAACATGGGATGTGCGCTCGGCTCCCAGCCAGCACACATCCCATGTTAAGCCCTGTCACGGTCTGGGGTAGGGGGTCTCCGGACCGTAATAAAATGGTCCATCATGTTTGATTGCCCACTCTACCTAACCCCGGCACATCATAGCTGGAAAAGTTCTTGGTAGGCACGGCGGCCTCATAGGTACCCACACCTGCCCATCAGGAAGGAGGTGGTGCTGTGCTGAGGAGCGCGGGGAGCAGGGCCGTGAAGACCATGTCTCCCACCCTCTCCCCGCCTCCTCCCCATCCCTGGCCGCCTGAGCACTTGTTCCGCAGCCAGGAAGACCCCTGCCTGGGGTGAGGGGGCTCACCCTGGGGGTGGGTTTAAGCTTGGCGGCTCACTGAGCCATGACGTTTAAAAATACCCAATATCTAATGACACTGTTTTACTTACCAGTCTTTAAATCTGCTGGGTGAGGTCTGTCTGTTACAGAGTGTGAAAACAGACATTAAGCTAACTCCACTTGAACAGTGCATTAACATTTCTTATGGATGTTGCAGGGCTGTATCGGTGCCCTATGCAGCCCTGCAACATGCATAAGAAATGTTAAAGCAGTTTTAAAGTGGCGTTAGCGTCATGTCTGTTTTCACCCAGAGACTGTCACAAACTACTCATAGTTGTGAACCCGTCTTCCGTGCATTTTCCCCATTGCTGTCAATGGGCGAAACGCAGTGAGTACAGTTCCCTGTTTTATAGTGCAAATTATTAATCATGAGCAAAAATGGCCTAGATTAGTGGTTCTCCAACTGGTGGGGCAGGCTTCATAGGACGGGATAAAAGAACAAAAAGAGAACTCAAATAGTCCTATCAAAAACAAGGGGTATCTTTAGACATAACATCAATAGGTGTCTGAATGTGTATTTTGGCCTTGATATGAACACCAGTTGGCCCTGTGTTCACCATGTGGTGCTGCTTAGAGACACAGCCCATCTTGGGGCAAATCAGTGTTTTGCTCACCACCTGATCTCAGCACACAAGCGCTGCTGCCTCATTCCCCGTGTTGACCATGCTAATATGCCATGCAATATCGTTAGACATAATGCTGGTCACGTGTTCAACCGGAACATGCAAATTGTCCTTGTGATGCAATGGTGTTCACATCATGTGTTCAACGGGTGGCCAAATTGGTGTTGGGATTGTTATGGTGCTTACACACAACAGTCAAACAGGTGCTTAGGGGTTTTGGCACTCGATCTTTTTATGTCTAGGGGTGTGCATGTCATTTTTGTTATTACAATAACAATAAGGAAAAGTGTCATTTTTGTTAGTTATTGCAATAACAAAAATGATAAATAATAATAATAAAAATATAAATGAAAACAACATTTTATTTTTGAGATAAAGGGAAAACACTGAAAAATTTATTTCCGGCTATAACATTTTTGTTCCTTATTCGAACAAACGAACAAAATATTTATTGCACTGGCCGAGTGGCCTTGACAAAATACGGAGTGCAAAATACATTAAAAATATGCATCATCATCATCATCATCATCATCATCATCATCATCATCATCATCATAATTAATAAAAATAAATAATAAACCAACCAAATATATACAACCAAATAAACTTTAAGATACACTGTAACCAAATCCAAAAACAAAAACCCGCACACCCAAAACTATTAAATAGGGTCCTCCCTCCCGCTCACCCCAAGATCTCCCTCGCCCCTTAAATGGCAAAAACAGGAAAAAAGTAAACAATACAGTATAGTACCATAATATACCCAACCTAAATCAAGGAGGAAGAGAGGATACCATCATGGATCTCTTAATTTTAAGTACCCAAGCTAAAAATTTAGCTACTGTTAAGGTAACTTTATCCTCCCGATCTGACAGTAAAAACAAAACTGCCTGTAAACTACATTCTGGCAGCTTCTCCCGGAGAAAAAGGATTGACACCAAGCTTCAAATTGGGGGCAGACCAGGAGAATGTGTTCCACTGTATCCACCTGGAAACGAGATTCCTCTACACAGGCTACACACCATCTTTCCCCCCAGGGAACTTTACCCCCATCTTCCTTGCAACTGGGCAGAGGGGAAGCAGTTAAACCTGGCCAGGGTGAAAGCCACCCGTATCCGCCTCATATGGGGGTCCAACAAGTACGAGGCACCCTGAGTCGGGATTACTAACTTGCTTAAAAAGGGAGGTATTTTCTGGGCCTGCAGACATTTGGCCTCAATTTGCATCTCCTGGTCAGACACACGCAGTCTTATTTCAGGTCAAATCCTTTTAAAGGTAAAGGACAAAACGTATTCCCTGGAGAACCCAAACAAGCCCGGGATAGATCCAATAACAGTTTCCCATCTACCCTGGAAAGCCTTTACTGCACGATGTGCCAAGTTTTTTACAGGCCCAAGCCACAATTTCAGCCAATATTTCAGTGTGGCCAAGATAGCATAATACGCCACCGATTTGATGCCCATCTCACGCCTCAAGAGAATAGCTGGAGTAGAATGGGGGGCAGTTAATATATTCCCCCAAAATCTATTCTGTTCTTGTTCCAACTCAGAAAGTTTAGACTGCCCCCCAGATCACAATACTATACAAAAATTGCAGGATCATCTTTGTACTCAGCAGCTTAAGGGCAGGCTGCACCAACTGACCACCTCTATTCCAAAAAAAGTCACTTATCGCCCTAGCAGTGGCCCTGGAGGTGACTGTAGCCACCTTAAAATGAAAATCCCAAGAGGCTGAAGCTGCCACAAGTACCCCCAGATACTTATAAGAAGATACGTGTTCAATTTTGGGGACATTTAAATACAAGTTATGGCCTACACCACGGGAGCCAACTACCAGCACTTTGGTTTGGGAGTAATTTATACTTAATTGTTTACCCTCACAGTATACCCCAAAAGCCATAATCAGCCTTCTCAGGTTGATCTGAGTTCTTGCCACTAGTGCTGTGTCGTCGGCATAAAGTAAAACCGAGGTAACAAAGCCCCCAATATCAACCAGATGATGGGAATTGGTAGTAAGGAGCCCCCTCATGTCATTCAAGAAAAGAGAAAACAGCACCGGGGCCAAAAGACACCCCTGTCTCACCCCCCACTTTACTAACACCGGAGCCAAAAGGCTCCCCTGATTATCCATACACACCCTCAGCAACGTGTTAGCATGTAAGGCCTGTAAAAGAAACAGCATACGCTTATCCATGCCATACTTGTATAGCTGGTCCCACAACATAGGCCTACAAACCAAATCAAAGGCTGTTTTTAAGTCAATGAAGCACACATACAATTTTGAAGATTTGCCCCGATGGACATATTTTGCCATTAGCTGCTCAAGGACCAAAATATGGTCCACCGTGGACATGCCTTTCCTGAACCCTGCCTGTTCCGGCCCAACAATCTCAGCTTCCTCACACCAGGATTGGATCTTTTTTAATACGAAGCGGGAATAAAGTTTTCCAACCACGCTAAGTAGGCTTATAGGCGTATAGTTTGCAGGGTCTTGTGGGCATCCCTTTTAAAAAATAGGGACAATGATGCTCTTCTCCCATCCCCTCTGGATTTTACCAGTTTTATTTATCCTCGTGAAGAGGCAAGCCAAGAATTGGGAACAATAGCAAACATTTTCTCTCAAAAGCTCCGCCGGGATATAATCCACCCCCGGAGCTTTATTTACTTCAAGTTCAGCTATCAAAGAGCTAACCTCCTCTGGGGTAACAGGATCCCAAGGAGGGAGAGTTGTAAGATTAAAGGAGGCCAAACACTCCACTTCTTTAAGTTGTTTAGAAAAGATAGAGGCATAATGAGCTTCCCATAACCGGGCCCCAATTTTTAACAGGGCAGAACACTGCCCTGAGGCCCAGGATCTCCTAATTATCTGCCAAAATTGATTCAAGTTGTTTTCCCGGGCCGCTTCGAAGAGCTTATGCCATTTGTCCATCCTGAAACTCTCCCTCTTATTCCTTAGGAGTTTCTTATATTCCCTTCTGGCATTTAGATATGTTCCCCTCCACTCTTCAGGGTTCATTTTGACTCTTCTGTTACGGGTCAACCGGTATAAGTCTCTCTTTGCCCTATCAAACCAGCCAAACCTTAGCGAGGCTGGACTAGTCTCTCATGACATACTCGACAGGCAAGACTGGAGAGAGGCCACCAAGTTCTCATATACCAAAAAGACAGCATCCTTATCCACCTCCAATTTCTTTGAGATGTCATCCAGGCACTGCAGGTTTAAGATGTCTACAATCTGGGCCTGCAACTAGGGAGACCATTTCACCCTTCTCCTTGGGGGGGGGAGGTCCCCTTATCCACTGCCCAAGTCACAGCTGATTCAGGTCCCTGAAGCGACTGCCGAAACTGTCTTATAAAGGAAACCACCAGGGGAAAATGATCCGAATTAGTGCAACCCATTACAGTAAAGTCCACAACCCGAGGGAAGAGTTCTGCCGAAACCAAAATTTAATCGATCACACCAGCCCCACAACTTGAGACAAAGGTAAATTCCCCTAACTTATCCCCGAGGGTAACTCCATTTAATATAAGCAAATTTGTGGCACCAACTAATTATGTTAACTTCAGCCCGGCCGAGTTAGTATCAAGATCTTTAGAGATCCTCTCTGCTGTAATCTGAGAAGGCATATCCTCATCAAGAATGAACTCCATCTCCTCAGGAGATACCGGGCCCCACCGGGCATTAAAGTTGCCCGCAACCAGGAGGAGATCCTCTGGGTAGGAGTTCCTCCATGCCTTAATTTGCAATGTAAGATGAGATCATACCCTTTCCTCATAGTATGGGGAGTTTCTAGACTGGATGTAAACATTCACTAAGATCAGAGTACTATTCAAATTATTTTGAGATAATCGAATAGCTAAGAAGTGGGGGGAAACATCAGGCAATCTGGCAGAGAGATAATAACTATTTTCTTTAACCAAAACTGCCAGGCCACCACTTTTCCTACCCCTAGTCTTATGGGGTAAACTCACTGCAGTCTTTACATAAACAGTATAAACTGGTACTATTAAGATATCACACATCCATGTTTCCTGGAAGCATACACATACAAAATTACCCAAGATGACAAAAAAATCAGGATCCTATGCTTTATTACCCCATCCCGCTATATTCCAGGAAAGAATTGAGCCTAATAATAGATCCATGTCTTGTCAGGTGTTGTCCCTCGAGTGGGGTTCCCGAATCAAAACTTGAGAGGGAACAGGCCCTACCTCCCACACAGAGCCCTCAAAGGGCCCCTTCTCCCAACCAGCCTCCACCCCACCATCCTCCTTACCCCACCCTTCACTGCCCACCTCAAAATCCCCTTGTGCCATTTCATTTAACTCACTTCTTGGGCGAGTACCATCCCCTCAAGAATGGGGGAGACAGACTTACCTCTGGTATTTCCAATACTAGGTTGGATTGGGAGCAAGGAGCTTGGAAGTGCTCCTCAAAATCCGGAGACGCCACTACCCTTGCCTCAGATGATTCCAATTCTGGATTAATTTGGGAGCAAAGTGCAACCCCAATCTACTAACTAAACAATTTTGCTCCCCTAACGACAATGCTTTAAAAGCCAGGCTCCATTTCCCCTCAAAATCCCCCAGATTTCCATTTCCCACATCTGGGGAAATCAGCCTAGTAAGGAGAGGTCCAAAAATCACTTCCCTCGGTTGGGGCCCAATCCCATTTTCCCCCCTTTAGGGGACAGTAAGGGGACAGGGGATGGATTATTCATAAGCAAAGTAGGAGTAGGTAAACTTATCAAAGGCTGGATGCAAATTTGTTTTGGCCCATCTATTTGAACATCAAGCAAAGAGGGCTGAGTTACCATCCATCTCCATTTCCTCCGGGGGAGGGTGGCTAGGTGTAAAAGTCCCTCCAGGGCCCTGAGAATAAGAGTCCATAGATGTTAAATCCCTCACAGCCCTGGTGGGTAACCCCTGTGTCTGGAATAGATTAACCAACTCCACTCAAGGAGGTATACAACCATACTGGGGTACAAACGATTTTGCTACTATAATCCCTTTAGCAAAAAGTGACTGACTCCAAGATAAAATTCTCTGAACAATTTTCCCATTACCAAAATGAATTACCAACCGAAGGCCCTGAGCCACCTGAGGCAAACATAATACCTAACAATATCTACTACAGCCACACAAGTTTGCAAAAGGACCGATAAATTGCATGTAATAAAATATTTTGTTGTCCAAGCGGGAGTATAACCATTTGGTGGGGGAAATTTTTTTTAACAAAACTGCATTTGGATCAGGAACCAAGTGAATAGCTTTAAAGGGAACAGACTGCCTGGGGAGACCTGAACCACCCCCCAGCCCAATATTAGGAACCCCAGAGATTGGAGCTTGTTTTGGACCAAGCGCCGGCTGGTCATTTGCAAGGGCCATCTTTGCATGCTGCAAGGTAGGAGGGCCCATGGCAAATAAATGAGTCACCAAGGTTTTAACATCTTTGGTCATCTCCTTCAAATAAATCAAGCTTTCCCCTGATGAGACCGTTAAATTAGATATCCCTTTAAAGATCATATCCACTGCTTTACCAATCAAAATACATTGATCCCCCAAGGTTTTCAATAATTCCCGAGTAGGGGAGTTTTGCTTTTGACCCCCTTGCATAGACCCATAATCCTGTAATATAGAAGAGGAGTGAGAAAAGGAGGTAGAACAATCCTCTAGGAGGTCAAAGTGGTTGGAAAGAGGGATAGGACTAGTGGCACCTGTAGGTAAAGCTTCAGCATGTACAGTATGAATCCCCACATCCTGAAGGTTAAGTTGTTTAAGGGCCGGGCTCTCCAAATCTGGGGAGGGGGCTAAATGCCGCCCCCTCTTCTTTGGCTTTTTAAGGGCCACTATTGAATCTCCCATGAGCAGACCTTAGATAGTATATAAAAACAACAACCAAGACAAAAGGTCAGATCTACTTGCCTACGCTGACCCACACCTAAGGCCATGAGCACAAGGGCGCGTGTGCACGGCCTTAGGTGCGCATGCCCTCGGGCGCGCATGCTGAGAGGCAAGCGGTCCGGTCTTTATATCCCATGGCAGGGGGCAGGGCTCTCCTCGGAGCCAATAGGAAGCCACACAATCCCCCGGGTAAACCAACAGACCCTCAGGCCAGGCATCACTGTCACTGCTGGGGCTGCCTCTAGTCCCGGAACTCCAGGTACTCCCATGTATCCAACGCTCGGTTGCTGCCGCACCTTCAGTGCACCCATGTTCTTGAGCATAAGGTCGCCAATCTGTTGATAATCTCCTTTCACATGAGAACTGGAATGTCCCTCCCATGTGAATATCTCGAGCCTGTTTCTTATTCAGTTCTGATGAACTTTGGGGAGGTTGTGCCCACAATGGAGGGCACTATGTGTACCAAGTGTCAAAGGGATTAGATAAAGGAAACTGATTTAGAAAGCAATTGAATGTTGTGATTTTAAGAAAAGCTCCATACACATTCATGTCTACATCTTTTTTATCTTCCATATGATTTGCATGAAGCCTGTAAATATTATGTCGCTCTACAAGCTTTATACTCCTGCCAATTTTCAGAAAGATTGGCTAAACATTCCTGATGGTATAAGACATTATATTTAATGTACATTTCCAGCTGTAACATGTTTATATTCCATCCTGTTTACAGGATATTTGGCAGGAATGTATCACGTACCTTCCCTGCCATCTCTGCCAAACTACTGGTCAATCTGATAAAGGGACCCAATTTTATAAGCAATTGAAATTGTACCCCTGAAAACCATTATTCAGATAAATAGCAGCACATGCAGTGCTAGTCACAGGCAGGCACCGGGCAAGGCAAGGGGAGGGAGGCTGTAGGAAGGAGGATGTGGAGCAACCCAAAAGACTGACAGACACATTCACTGGCCAATTACTGCATGCTTCCAGCTTTACAAGACCAATTGGCAGTGGCTTTGAGGCGGGCATAGGGGGTGGCCCTGAGGCAGGCATAGAAGGGACATAACTAGGACTTTGGGGATAGCATCCCCAAAATCAGGAGACATAGTTTACACATCCAGGCTGGCCAATTATCATCAAAATCACATCCTGCAGCACTGTGACAGAGGACAGCAGAGATTCTCTATGGCTCTTTCCTAAACAGATGCTTCTAAGTTCCCAGTAAAAAGTGGGGGAGAGATTTTTGGATGGTCACAGCACAGAATGAGGATATTTGGTTGACATTTCTGCTGTCCAATTGACATCACAAACCGATCTTATACCACAGTGACATGTAAGAGAATCCCTGGCATAGGCTCCTTCTCTGCATATGCTGTGCAGGCATATACAATTGGGACCCTTTATCACATATTTTAAATATTTGGCAGAGATGATCATGAAAGTATCCTATACAGCCCTGCCAAATTTCATGTACACTGGTAGTATTACAAAGATGTTACAGTCAGACATACATTTATATGTTAATTGCTTATACCACCAGGGACCCTTTATCCAATCATTCTGAAAGTTGGCAGAGATAGTAAATATAGGAAGGGGTATAAACTTTCCAAGTTTTATCTACATTAAATTTAAGGCAAAGAAGTTACAGCTAAGAACGTATATGAAGATGTTTACAAAATAATATAATTCAACTGCTTATAAAATTGGATTCCTTTTTGCAATATTTTTGTAATTTGGTACACATAATACCCTTCATTGTAAGTACATTCCCTACAAGTATCAGCCAAATATAATGAAAAGCAAAAATGTTACAGCCATAAACGTGTTTTCCTTTGAAACCAATTGAAAATGAAAACAAAAACAACTATTTGATATTTTTGAAAACAAAAATGACATTTTTAAATAATAAAAATGAAAATGAAAATGGCATGGGCCCCTGGTGTACACCTCTAATTATGTCTAACGACACCCAAGGAATATAACAAACTCTCAAAGGACTATCAAAAGGATAGAACTATAATACATTTATTAATATAACAATATCCCAGTTAATCAGAAGAACCCCCCCATAATAAACTTGAAAACATACCCAAAAATGTGAATACAGATTAAAAAAATAAAAATTATATTGAAAGACAATAACAACACATTGTAATATTACCCAAGAAAAAAAAATCTCTTGAAATGCCTTGAAATTTCCAACACTAAAGATTTATTTATTTTTTTGGTGTGAAAGTTATCAGACTGTGAAGGACTATATGAAAATATTAATGATAATATCGAGAAAAAGTTATCCAAGATAATAAAATTAATCACTTGATAGATATATTAAAAAATAATTTCTTACTAGACCCAAAAAATGTTCCTCAAGTCCTGTATTTACTTCAGTATATTTCTTATGATCAGTTGGGATACTGTTATATTAATAAATTGATTATAGTTCTGTTCTTTTGATAGTCATTTGATAGTTTGTTATAGTTCTTGGGAAGGGTCCATGAAAGGTATTCTAGGAGGGGACAATAAAAATAGCACAGCTGACAAACATCTAGTTCCACTCTAACTGAGCTAGGGGAAATTTCTAAAATGGTGGAGTTAGAAGGGACAGAAAGAGGGCTGTGACCTCTGTGATTTTGACCTTGACAATCCATAGGCCAAAATGAAAGTGTTGAAGACTAGGGATGTATGAACGTGGTTCGGAAGTTCGGAGTTCAGACCGAACTCGACTTGTTCGGTCGACCAAACCGAACTTCAAAACCAAACTCGATTTTTGAACCAAATCGAATTTCCAAGCTCGGTTCTGTTCACACATCCCTATTGATGACAAAAACACAACCGGTGGCAATCTTAGGCAGAAAGAGTGAAAGACAGAGGGAAAAGAAATGGAGGTCAAGTGTGAGGTGATGAGGGAAGAGTCGGAACATGTACTTACATGTGTATGATGGTGAGGTATGAAGCTCAAGTACCATACACAAAATAAAGAGGTGACATGGCCTAAAAAGATTGAGAACTTCTGGCTTAGATGAGTATCACAGGGTTAATTTATACACCTCCTCTCTCTTGTACTACCAACTGCCTGTGAGGTTTGTATAATGACTGAGGGCAGACAGATAGGCGTTCCTGGTGGTTGCTCCACATTAATGGAACTCTCTCTTTGCCATTTGGAAGAGATATAAGACCTTTTTTTTCCACCAGGTATTTAGGATAGGGTTCGGTAGGATGGGTTGGAGGATTTAGGGAGGAGGGTGGAGTTTAGGGTTTCATTTTAATTGTTTTTATATGTTTTATGTGTTATGTTTATATTATATATTTCTGTAAGCTGCCCTGAGCCTCTGAGGGAAGGGCAAGATAAAAGTTGATTAAATCAATCAATAAATATTTTACTCAAGTCAGACTTTCACCTGAGTGATCCAGAAGATGATAGAAGAAGCTCCAGGGAGAAGCTGGTTGCCACAAGAAATTATACATGTTTGTTTTACTATTGAGTAAAAATATTAGAGAAGGACTTTGATTCACAAGCAAATTTGAAGCAGCCAGTTTTGACAAGGGGTTTAAATGGAAAGGGAGTCAGGAAAGTGTGCATTTTATTCCTCTGAGACTCTGCTAACCATGCTTATCGCACATTTCTCCTTCCACTGTGATATGCCAATTAAATGCCTTCTATTATAGAAAGAAAGAAAATCAGAAACCATATAAACTACTTGTTTGGCTTTTTTTTCCTTCCCCTATCTGAACTTGTAAAGTTAATCTGTTTATAAACTGGTAAGCAATTTTGCTTGAGGAGGAGACCTTGTATGCTAAGTTTCTGCCCCAAGTGAATTTTATACATACTAATTATAGTTTCATGAAAAATGAGATAACAGAAGTGCTGACATGATCTTAATAACAGTGTGGGGAACAGAGAGTCGAAGATGCTCAACTTATACAAAACAACTCAAACATTGCAAAAAACTTTCCTCAAGTATGTTAGCATTATTGGCTTTACAGTACAATAAGCCTTCTGGGTATTGGCAATGTCACCTATATATTTAAGCTTATTATTATAATAGTAACAATACATTCCCCAAGAACTTTGTTATTTCTGTTGTGATAGCATCTGAAAGCCCCAAACATAATCAGGGCCTCATTATGCGAGGCATTGTGTACGTTCAACAAGAGTCAGTACCTGTTTTGAACAAATGTCAACTTAAATAAACAAGGCAGGAATAGGAAAAAAGGATGGAAATATCAATGTTTACAATTTACAGATGTGAAAGATGCATAGAAATCTTAAGCAACTTACACAAGAGTACACAGGAAGTCTTTGATAGTAATGTACACTAAGGCTGACATGAATATG
>QEPC01010320.1:259003-284003 GCA_003113815.1 Sphenodon punctatus | reverse complement strand
AAGGCCAGGTCAGTTTCATGTTCCCGCGCTGTCAGCGCTGCAGCTGCCATCTTCTTACCGCCGCTGCAGTTCTCTCCCTCCAGGCTCTTTTCCTCGGGCTGATTTTTCTGGCAGAATCTCTCTAAAGCATTAGTTTGAGAGATTCTTTGCCTTGGCTTGTTTCTTGCAGCCATTTCCTCACGAAGTAGGTTATTTATTTATTTATTTTTTAAACAGATAGGTTTGTTTTTTGAGCTGGGGGGAGCGGAGCTCAGGCTATTCCCAGCCGCTAGCCCTGCCACATGCGCAGATCCCCCCCCCCACTGTGACTTTTAATAATAATTTTAAAAATCTTGTGCATGTGCAAAATGGCTACCAGACCATTCTGTACATGCACAGTAACAACTCCACCTGAAAAACAGTAGGATTGTTTACAACGCCCCCCAAACCCAAATGAAGGGGTTTTTGAAAATGAAAACAGTAGGGGTGCCTTCTGCACATCCCTACTGTGACTGTCTTCCTTTTTCTTAGTTTCAGTTTCCTAGGTTAGTGAGCTTCTCAGATGGGGAGGATGACAGTGTGTGTGTGTAGATTCTGAAGGAAGAGCTGCCCTGCCAATTGCCCTTGTGCCCTTCTCCTTTACAGGTATTTCTGGAGGGGCTGGAGCCCTTTGGGTGTCAGCCCTTGGACACCAGCTGAAGGAGAACAACAAAGGCTGTCGGCCATTGTCAGGGCCGTTTGTGGACCATGACAGCTGTGATGGCACCCTCTTTTTGATGAGAAGTCCCCTGGAGCAGTCCAAGGAAATGAGGAACCAGGGTATTTAGTGGACTGGGCTAAGCCTTGCCAAGTGGTTAAACTTGGAGAATAAACTAGAATCTGCAGGCCCTCATGTGAGGCCTCTGAGTGAGGAATAGCCAAGGACGAACATAGATGATATGACTTTGGGGTTCTTAAAGTATTTTATAAATATCTGAGGATTTATGTTAGACTCCAGTCAAGGAGTCTGTTTATATATTTGTTGTATGGCTTAATTGTTTTTTGGACATTTATTATTATTTATTGAATTAGGCTTATCTGTAAGGAATTGATTTTTAAAATATGTCTCAAAACAAAGAGGGTAAGTGGAATGGATAAACTGGTTTCTTCACCAATGAAACAAAGAAAATTAGATACCTATGTCCCAGTGCAATGTACATCCTGAAGTTTTTACTTCAAATGATTTTGCAGCATTGGACCCAGAGATGGAAGGCACCCTCGACTCACTGTTTGAGGGAAGTAGGGTATATATAGTCCCTTATGTATTAGAAGATGTCTTTTCCATGAAGAGGAGTGTAGCCCGTCAGGAAAGGGAGAATACATCAGGAAAATTGGTTTCATCTCCATAATTAGAAACTTATTCATTAGATAACCAGAATGTTTCTTGGGGCTTATTGGCAGAGCAAGGTTTTTTTTTATTAGTAGAACCTTGAAGCTAATTTTTGCTCAATTGGAGAAATTGTTGGAAGTAGTAGAAAAGAAGAATACTAATCCCTTAAGTGATAGAAAGCAGAATTGTAAACACTAAACAGTGTTAATCAAATTCTACTCAAAATGTCCCAATTGTGCAAACTGTGTACACTACTGGTAACAAACAGATCTTAGATTTAATAAATCGGGTACCTCAGGATACTGGTTACCAGGAAAATCAAACTGTAAAAAGTTCCTTGATTGTTCTGAGGGCTGATACAGTGGCAATGGTAGTTTTCCTTTATCAAATGTCTGGATCCCATCCTGGGATACCCCATATCAGATATGGTAGCAAATAATATTAGAGCTATTGCCTGGATTAATGGCTCACCAAAAGATGTAAAGATCTTGGCTTTTCCATGGGATGACAATATTAAGAGGACGTGTGTTGTCACTTTTACTAGAGTAATGTTGGCAAAGCAAATAATGAGGGAGAAATAGAGATTTTATAGGTGGGGGTGTATCCATCAAGATTTTTTTATATAACCCTCAAATTGTGCCACTGTGTGGCATGTTGTCTCCCAGGAAAAGGAAGCAAAGTTTCATATCTATGAATAATTGCAGGAGTTCTCCTTATGGGATTGGTGATAGTTTCCCAGGGCTTAGGTGGCATGAGTAGAGCCATCTCAGTTTTACCGAGAAGTTCCTTGAAATCAGGCTGCTGCCTGGGGCTTAGGGATAAAGTTTTACTTCATCGTATTTTCTTGCCCTGGGGTTGATCCTAAACTCAGGTGTGCATGTCACATTCCCCATATTGTGAATGCATGTGGGTTTTGCCTGTGCTGTGCGCAAATTACATATACAGAGTGTAGGGTTCTGAATCAGCTCTTCTGTCTTGTCTGTTGACTTGTATACCTCAGAAGGGAGCAGAACTGGTCTTACCACCCGACTCTATCCAGGGTCCACACTCCACCACCTGACTCTATCCAGGGGTCCCACAGTGGCCCTTGTTTTCATCAGGGGAAGATTTGGGGGCCCCATTCACTCCCAGTAGGGACCCAAACAAAGCCATCTTTAAGGACCCACAGAGGGTGCCCCCAATTGGGGCAAGGTCATCAAGAGCCCCACATTTTATCTTTGCCCTGCACCCCCCACAATTCTAAGGATGGCATTGGAAGGGAGTGCTCTTTTACAATTCTTGATCTGATTGGAATAAAAATAGTGATCATCATCGTTCTAAATAACGTTAAGGGCCATTTAAAAGTGCCATCACAGTTAGAGACAGGTCCCACACCTGAGACGCTTATAATCTAGGAAAGACAAGGGAGAGGGGAACATAGAGAGAGGGATACAATCAAGAAGTTGAGAAACCACAGGTGCGCATGTTTAGCTTAGAGCTCACTCAGATGTGCTCTTGTAAAGATCACTTATAAGTGCCGGTGGCAGGTGGCAGGATGCAAATGCAAAGAATGCACGGCTTTGATTATGTCTGAAAGGTGCTGCACGCATGATTGAAGCTTATCAGCACACTGACATGTTCAGTCTACCATCCTGAAAAAAACAGGGCAGTAGAGCACACATGTCAGTTGTCGACATATGCCGAAAAGTTTCCATCATGCTCGCAGTGCCCTTCAGACATTATCAAAGCCATGCATTCTTCACATTCACATCCTGCCAGTGGCACTTTTAAGTGCTCTTTAATGCACATATGAATCAGCCCTTAGTTAAAGCCTGGGAAGAAAGAGATCCTGAAATTTGGAAGGGACACAGAGTATACACAGAGTATATATACACACACACAGAGAGAATCTAAGCTAAACCTAACCTGTGTAAAATACAAAATATTCCTATTCTATAATGTTAATATATATAATAAAACAGCTTAGTATATCTATATCTATATAATATATGGACGGGGAAGGAAAAAGGTAAAAAGTAAGGGTAAGGAATAAGGATTGGAAAAGTAAGGTGGTAGGGATATATATGGGAGGATTTTTCTAGCAAGCACCAGCAGATTCTGCAAAAGCACTCTGACAGAGCAATAGCTAACACAGAACCAGAGTCAAGCAGCCCAGCCCTGCTGTATAAAGAGTTGCAGTGCTGTCTCTACCCCAGAGCTCCCCTAATTGGTTCTGGGAGGCAAGAGGCATTGAACAATGACAGGGTGCCATTCAGCTGATTGGGACCTGCTCATTGACCAGCAATTACATCCATCAGGTTCTTCCCCCTCCCATCAAAGGCCCACTTCAAGAGTTCAACAATGTTTCTGTCTCTGAGATGTCTGCTCCCTCCTCTCTTCTCCACATTTCCCTCCAAAAAACACCTGCCAGGCAATAACAAAATTAATAATGACTTTCATTATCATTGTTGATCTTGTTGTTTGTTGTTTTTGTTATTGTAATAACGATAACAAATTTCATGTTCGTTATTTATATAACGAAAATGACATGCATACTGCTAGAGCGAACACACTTAGGGAGGGAGTTGTAGACATAGGAACAGCAGGAAAGAAGGGGCAAAGACATTTCTGTGAGTGGGATATGATGGGATGGGTGCAGGTGGAGAGGCAGAGATGAACTGTAGCTCATGGTGGGAATCGGATTTGCAATTCTGATTTGGAGACAATGGGATTTTTCACCCATTATGGATACTTTTTTCTTCTGTTACTGGTTTTTTAACAAAAGAGTTGGCAATAACCTCCCTCACTAACCTGTTGGGATTCTTTGAGGGTATAATAAGCATGTGGACAAGGGAGACCCAATAGATATAGTGTACCTGGATTTCCAGAAAGCATTTGATAAGGTCACTCATGAGAGACTCTTGAGAAAATTAAAAAACTATGAGATATGAGATAGTGTCTTACTATGGATCAGAAACTGGTTAAAAGAGAGAAAGCAAAGGGTTGGACTAAATGGTCAGTTTTCACAATGGAGAGATGTAAAAAGTGGTGTGCCTCAGGGATCTGTATTGGGACTGGTGCTGTTTAATGTATTCATTAATGATTTGGAAAAGGGTGTTAAGAGTGAAGTGATCAAATTTTCAGATGACACCAAGTTATTCAAGGTAGTTAAAACATGAGTAGACTGTGAGGAACTGCAACGGGATCTTATGACACTGGGTGCCTAGGCATCTAAATGGCAAATGAGATTTAATGTGGACAAGTGCAAAGTGATGCACATAGGGAAAAATAAACCAAACTATGCGTACACAATGCTGGGTACTAAGCTAGGAGTTACCACTCAGGAAAAGAATCTGGGTATGGTTGTGGACAATACAATGAAATCCACAGTGCAATGTGCAGCAGCAGTCAAGAAAGCAAACCGAATGTTAGGAATTATTCAGAAGGGGATAGAGAATAAAACTGAGGAGGTCATAATGTCTCTATACAAATCAATGGTGCGACTGCACCTCAAATATTCTGTGCCGTTCTGGTTGCCCCATCTCAAAAAGGACATAGCTGAACTAGAAAAGGTAGAGAGAAGGGCAACAAAAATGATCAAGGGCATTGAAGGGCTCCCGTATGAGGAGAGGCTTGGTAGGTTGGCTCTTCAGTTTGGAGAAGAGATGACTGAGAGGAGAAATGATAGAGGTCTATGAAATCATGAATGGTGTGGAACTAATAAACAAGGAGCAGTTACTTACCCTCTCAGCTAGTACTAGAACTAGGGGACACTCCATGAAACTCATGGGTGGCAAGTTTAAAACAAACAAAAGAAATTATGTTTTCACTCAGCGTATAATTGGGTTGTGGAATATTCTTCCAGAGGCTGTGGTAAGGGCAGTACTATAGCTGAGTTTAAAAGAGGTTTGGACAAGTTTCTGGAAGATAGGTCCATTAGCAGCTATTAGTCAGACAGGATCAGGGAACATGATGGGAGCTGGGGGAAACAACAGGGAATGATTCCTCCATTGTGACCTGTTGTGTGCTTCTCCCAAGCCATCATGATTGGCCACTATTGGAGACAGGATGCTGGGCTAGATGGACCATTGGTCTGACCCAGTATGGCACTTCTTAATACCTGTCAAAAACTGAGTGCAGGGAAAACCTCTAAGGAGCTAGTGGTTTAGTAATGTTGTGTTGAAGGGCCTGCTGAGAAAGATAGACCCAAAGTGTTTGAAAACAGCTGGGAAAGAGTTGACCAGAGCATGGCAAGAGAGTCTTGATAAGGGAGAAGTAATTGCATAGATGTGACCTCAAAGAGTAAAACCAAACCTTTTGACAAATTCAAAAAACAAAATAAAACCAAACAAACAAAAAAAACCTACCAGGAATAACTGCCAGAGAATACAAAGTAAAAAAATAGCTAAATAAAAAAATAATGAAGTAAACTAAGTTAATATCCCCCCTGCTAGGCGCCTTGTGTGCCACGGGGGACTTTATGCCCACCTTACTTGGGGAATGAAGGCACAGGGTAGGGGGGAGTTTTCCCACCGTGACAGGAGTTGAGCCGGCAGTTTTGCAGGCGGCGATCTGCTTGGATTGCCGCTTGCAGAGCCTGGAGGTTTGTTTGAGCGTGACGTTCTGGTGCGCTCATTGGTCGGGGGGAGTCACATGGAGGGTAGGCACGCTGCGCAGCTCTTCAGTTGGCTGGCAGTGCCCGAGCAAAGCCCGCCCACCCACCCCAGGACTAGTACTGTGGATTTCATCCGGTCGCCAGTTCATTGTGGGATCAGGAAGGAATTTTTCCCCTATTGGAAGGTTTTCAACTTCTTTACAGTACTGCTCCATTGTTGAGATGTCCTGTTGGTGGGATCTGGGCTTTTGTTTCTTTGTCGCAGCTGCGGTGGTGTTCAGTACCATATGGTAAACACTAGGGTGGTTTTCACCCCAGAGGGGCATTAGCACAAAAACAAAACAGACTTGTTTCTGATTTTCTTTCATTCTCAAGGTTATATAGTTCAGGAGAACTATCCCACATCAGGATATCAGCAGTTTTGTTCCTGTGGACTCCATAATAGTTTAGTTGCAGAGAAATATTGACATGCAACACTAGAACAAGACAATAAAACAAATAATTCCTATCTGCTTAAAGAGTATTGTAAAATTTGGGGGAATGTCAGTATGAACTGAAGCCAGTGGACATTAATTCTTTAGTATTTGGGCCCTCTGTATATAAATATATATTCCAAATTTGACCTATTCATATTGTTTGTACAGACTGCTTTTGGAAGGTGGATTTGAGTGTGTGTGTGTTTCACTTTCGTTATTTTGATGTTCAGTTCATTTTCATACTTGGGTACTCTCTTCACTTTATTTGCTTGGTTTGCTTCATTTGCTGTTTAATATTTTATATCTTCAGCAGTACTATTTTGGAGGGGTTTTCTTTCTTTTAAGTTTTTGAATGTGAATTTGGTTGGTCCACCTGTGTGATAAAGTGCACGAGAAAGTCTCAAAAAGTAGCCTTGTTTAGCTAGTGAGAGTATATCCGAGTAGATAAAGTGTTGGACTCTGACTGGAAAGCAGCTTTCCAGTCCCAGCTTAGCCATGAACTCATTATGTCACCATAGACAAGTTGCTATCTCTCAACCTTAGTTCCCCATATATAAAATGGAAATAACAAATGACCTACGTCCATAGGAATGAAGTGAGGCTGAACTAGAGAAGAAGTGTAAAGCATTTTGATCACTGAAAGTGCTATACAAATGAATTATAAGAGTCCGCAGAAGGCACTTCCATTTTAGTTTTAACTTTTATTCACAAAATAACTTTCATTGGGGGGGGGGCAGGTCATAAGTGACCCTACCGTTTTGGGTTTTTCTTCATTTTTTAATTAATGAATTAATGAATCACTGTGCATGCACAAACTGGCCACTGGCTATTCTGTGCATGCACAGTCCTTTCCCAAAATGGCATCAGCAGGGTTGCTGCCATTTTGGAAAAGGGATGGCATTACTAAAGAAATAAAAACAATTTGTGCACCCCTAAAATAGTGTAATAGCAATATACCTAATAACAAAGTCCCTGATGTGAACAATGCACCAAAACACTGAACTGTATTACACAACAGTAATAAATACAGATGTTCATCTCTGGGAACAAATATCTGAATTGTATTTGAGAATTTCAAAAGGCATATTCCTTTCACCTCTAGTACATAGCAGAAAGTGTGTAGAAGAAACTAGATGCCCAATGAATTCTTTAATTGATATACTACTATGACTTTAAATAACCAGGCTGGGATTGCATTTGTGAATTCTCAGGCAAAATTATCAGATTATGGTTGATATTATGTAACAACTTGTTCATCTCAGGCAAGGGTTCATTTGACTACTTGTGCCACAGCTATCAAGCAAATATAAGAATGTATCCTTTTTGATCATTCACAAATATTGCTGATAAAATATTTAATACATTTTAAAATATTTTTCTATAGGATCTTTTCTAAATTTATTCCTTTTGCCTCTCTGTATTTGGGAAGGGGAGGAGGTGGTGTCATATCAGGAGGCTGAAAAGCTGCATTCACTTCCTCGCATGCAGATGCAAAGATAATTTTGCATCCGTCTACTAATAAAAGTTTTATTTTAAAGTAAACCTCTAATGAGCCATTTAAAGAAGGATATGAGTAATCGTTAAAACTTCTTTATGGTATGACCTTGACAGTCAGCCAGTGCAGAGTGCAGAGAACTGAACAATTCTTTCCAGTGTGGAAAACAGAGAAGTTGTTTTTAAAAATATTCTGCTGCTAGGGAGATGTTTATCTTGATCTGGTTTAGATTACAAAAAAAGCCAAGGACCTCTCTAAGCCTTCAACCTGATTCAAGCATTCAGGCCACTTTTACACAAGGCACAAAACTGCCTCTGAAGAGGCACCTCAGGGAAAAGTTATGCAGGGGGTGTTTATACATCCCCCATGCTACTGGAAGTGACATGCTGCCCGTTCTTGGCAACAACTGGAGATGAAAAGCGTTGGAGAGGGGTGTTCTGAAAGCCTCACTTTGCAAGCTTTCAGAATGCGCTTCTTCAAAGTCTCGCATCTTCAGCCACCTCCTCTGCCGAGAATGGGTGGCACGTCATTTCCGGTAGCGCGGGGAGCATATAAATACTCCCCTGGCAGCTTTCTTCTTGAATGAGGGGCTCAGGAGGCGCTTCTTAAAAGTGGCCTCAGTGTCCCGGAATGTACCAGTATGTTGACTTCTGGTCCAGAAAGCTGGCTTCCAGTCCCAGTTTCTCGGTTTTCCACCCCAACTTACTGACCAGTAGAGATGCGCAATTTCATACCATTTAATTAATTACGAAAATGATTAAAGCCCATTCATTTTGGTAACGAACGTAATGAAAACAAATGAATCATCAAGCGGCATCTCTTTGATTTCATTCATTTTCATTTAAATTTCGTTTATTAAAAATAATAAAGAAGAAAAATTACAAAATAAAAATCACTCTATGTACAAAATGGCCACCGGGGCCGTTCTGCGCATGTGCGACACTGGCGGTGCCATTTTGGAAAAGGGAAGCATGTGTGCAGAATGGCCCCGGAAGCCATTTTACCTCTTTCAGCTGTACAACTTACAGGTCTCTTCTCCCTTCCCTTCCATTCCCTGAGGTGGGAGAAGGGAAGAGGGTCTTGAGCTGCTCACCCTGATGAGCCCCAGCAGCTTTGGTGGTGCTGTCTGTGTGCCCGTCATGCTCGTTGCACATCTGGCCTTGGATCTGCCCCAACAAGAGTGGGGCAGGAGGTTCCTAAAAGATAAGACCGTATATAATGAAAAGCATAAATGAAAATGGAGGGGCTGTGGCTACTACTCTACTTTACAGCAGTTTTAAATGGTTCCCGTTGGCCATTAGATCGAGTCCAGATTATAAAGGATTGATTAGAAAGTATATATAGTGTAGATTAGGTTTATACACACACACACAACTTACAAATGACTTCATTAATACAGTGTGATACAGTTAACTGGAAAGTAATATTGATAAACCTGTATTATAATTCTCCTTTTAATTACTTTGACTACTACGTTCTCAGCGTAAGTCTTTAAAATATCAGTAATGATTAGGGGTGGGACTATTGGTATGAGATTAATCCGATAATGCCGATAATTGTCGGTCGCGGCAATATCAAATTTTTAACATTGCCAATGTTATCAGATTTTTAACATCGCCATTTAACAATGGCACAATATTAAAGATCTGAAAAAATCAGCAATGTTAAAAATCCGATATACTGATACCAATAAATATTTCAATTTTTTCCATTTCCATTTAATTTATATCCTGCACTCTCTCGCTTACAGCGACTCGAGGCGGCTTACAAGAAAATACATTCCTGGGTGTATACCCACACAGGGGACCCAGTTTCATACAATACACACAAGTTAACATAATATACTAGAATTACATTTATCACATATTTAACCCCACTGATATCTCATTCCACACCTCCCCCACAACGGGGCAGATCCCACGACCATCATTCCTCTCCCCTGCTGCCACCAGGGAACACCCGGCTAACTCCACTCCTCTCTCACTGGAAGGAGCTAGCCCCACCATCTCCACATCAATAACTTCCCCACAGTCTACACAACATCACCGGGGGTTCCCTCCTCCCCGCCCTCCAAGCCCCGAAGGGCCCCAAAGGGCTGCACCCTTTGGCCGCGGCCCTTCGTCCTGTGGACGTTGGCCCTGAGGACACTGGCGCATTGCTTTTAAAGCTGGCTAGGGGTGTGTGTGTCCAGCAAAGGTGGGGGAGAAGTGAGCAGCCGCAGCCATGGTATTAGGAGATCCGATACCGATAAATCCAATACCCAATAATCCCCCTGGAGTCCCACACCTAGTAATGATCCTGAAATGTAGTTGTATGAGCAACTTCTTGGTACATGAAGGAGTTGCTATAGAAACTTCCTGTTTAATACTTTAACCACTTACTGCTTCTAACAGACAGAGGTATTTGAATAACTGCTTTTAATCCACTCAATAGTGGTTTAACTTTCCAGACTTTTAAAGAAATATAAAATGGCAGTGCCATTTCATAACTGCACTCAAGAAAAACATCCTTTCATATAGGTGTGGTTGCATGCTCTATTTTTTATTATTTACCTCTCTCGCTGAATGTTTTTACATGGACGCAGGGGTGTTCACCCCTGAAGCAGATCTAGGGGTGCATTCCTATGTCTTCCCACGTGTAGCCCCACCTGAGTCCATTTTAAATGGACCCAGTGGCAGCTGCGGCCCATGGTCCACCCACGTGGTGCTGCCCTCCTCCACACCATAGAGTTGAAGGCAGATTGCATTAATGCTCTGGGCTTCCAACCACAACTCCATTGTGTTGCCTGGGGCAATCCTCAGCTGAGAGTGGAGCAGCAGCGGCCATCCACCAAGCAGACAGACATCAGCCCTAACCACTCCACTAGCAGTGCTCCTGGATGTTTCAGAGTGTCCCTGGGGGGCTGCCTCGGAGCAGGTACAGCCTGTCTTCCTCTGCTCCACCTGCACATCTGGTGGCCCATCTTTAAGGGTGTTTTCAAACATGACGACACCATGGGCGGCTACTCTTTAATCCACGTGGCCACCGGCGGCAGGCCCGGACTTAGATGCAGGCCCCCTAGGCCCGGACCTTGGGCAGCATTTTCTGGGGGGTGGCAATCCTGATGCCATTTTTTTTCTTCTTTCCTTTTTATCCTGTATGACTGGAGGCTGTTACCCACAGAAGCCTGCTGACTGGGTCCCCATCCCTCACCTGCCTCTGCCTTCTGCCTGCTAGTAGTGCTGCAGGAGCCACAGTAGCAGGACACCGGGAAACTGATCAGACTGGGAGATAAAGCTGTTTGTTTACAAACAACTCCTCCCCATGTTAGTCATCATAAGGTTGTTGCCTTCAAGATGGCTCCCAACATTCTCACAACTGGGTTGTGCATGCTCACCAAAGATGCCTTTGTGGACCCAAGGCTTATGTAACAGATTCCTTTATATAGCTCTAAAGAGTATTCATAATCTCTGTCATTTTCCTTTATTCTTTTTCCTTTCTCATTTCTGAAGAGATGGTATGGTTTGACAAACTTCCTTATTTCTGCTTCTTATATACTCTAGAAATATGGGATGGTCTATTTCCCCCTATATTTCATTGAATATGTCACAGGAACTATTGTTCTCAAAGTATTTTCATCAGTGCATGGAGCCAGAACATCAAAATGTGTTAGTTGGGTCAGTGGTTTTAGCAGACCTTGCAAGATGCAAAGACTGGGAGTCTTGAATTTAAAACAGGACATTTCCCCACTCTTGATAGGTGCACTACAAAGAAGAATTTCACTTGTATCATGACTGAAACTGCTTCTGTAATTTCCTCATCCTAATTATTGTGTTAAATTAAATAAAAAAGCAACCTAAAAGACATTTGTCTGGTTAAGTGCAGAGGCAGAAAGGAAAGGAGGCATTTTATTTAAAACATTTTTTTTTTTCTTACAACACTAAAATTACCATGTGTCCATTTGCCTATTATATGATAAATACTAAAATACCATGCAACTATCTACATAATAATTACATGAATCTGAAGGTTAATTGGTAATAAAATCTGAAATATCCAAGCTGTTCCGATCATAATTGTTATAACATTTTTGGAATAAAGATCTCATAACTAGTGAACTACAGTAGACCTCCTCCTTTTTCTGAAATGTGTTTCGGGAGACTTGGCAATCTCTCCTGGGCCATCTGCTGTGTTCAGAATCATTCAGATTTGGACCTTCATAGGGTTTAGGAGAAGAAAAATAGGGCAGTGCATTCTGGGGAATTCTTGATGAGGGAAGTCGATGAGCATATGGGATTTGACAGGGCGGATGGGGAGTGGCATGCAGAGTTATTGCCAGAACTGAGACTGCTCAAACAAACTTGGGGGGAGGGGGCTTTCTGAAGCCAAACAAAGTTTAGACAAGGTCATATGACTGGGTAATGGAAAAGGGAAGAGCGAGGTTAAAGGGCAAGAAGAGGAAACTGTTTTGGAAACTGCAGTTAAGGAGTGGAAGCCAGTCTTAGAATATGAGAAGCCAAGAGCAAAGATAAAATGTAGTACCCCTCATGGCCCCACCCCTCACTTGTGGCACTGCTCCTTTGGAGACAACCTCTGCAGGGCCATAGAGGTGGTTGTTTTGAGGTCCTGCTTGGAGGAAGTGGGGGTTCCACAACCTGCTCTGGTGAAATCAGGGGCCACCACAGCCCCAGAAATAAAGAAAATTGCATTGTCCAGGATAGTTTTTCAGGGCGCCATGGTAAGGCCAGCCCTGGTTAAGGTCCACTGTAAGGAGGAAGGAGCAGATAAATGAAAGCAAAATGAATCTTAATTGGTTAAGAGGAGGAGGACATGGAATTTTTCGGGAGAGGGAAAAATTATGATCTCGGAAAGCGTGAATAACGTTAAAATAAGTATCCGTTTCAGAGTTCATAGTAATCAATACCCCAAACATTTCACCATTTGTGCATTGCCTCTTGTGCGCGCACTGTGGCTTCAAACACAGAAGAAATGGAACCTTTATCATGTAATTTTATAGTGTTTAATGTGTAATTACATGAAGAGTAATGATAGTGTAATAATTACACAATTTAACATGACTGTTGTATCCAGAAAAATAAAACTTTGTTTTCTGCTCAAGAGACAAACAATAAAATAGCTATATTTCCAATATTTTTTGCTGCAATATGCATTGCTGATGTGCAATGTTTGGACAACAAGCATAAGAACTGGGGTAGATTAGCAGTGACATTGCAAATGATGATGATTGATTATTTTTTCTGAATTCCAGTGAGAAGAACCTATGGGCTTCTCTTTGATTGAGACTATGGGTTATAGAATAGTTTATGGCTTTAATTTTAATGGCCTACTATGTGAGGGAACCATTTTTTAAATCCTATTCAGCTGTCCAATAATAAAAAGCAACCTTTTCAGAGTCTATTAGTGAGAGTGCGTTTTAACTGCAACCTTTATGTGAATGTACCTCTCTTTGTACATGCTATAGCTTTACAAGTCCTATTGTACCAGCTCAGAAAAAGCACTTTTATTATCTCAACTGAAAGTGTCAAAAGTTTGCTCTCCTCTCTCTTCTTCAGCTTAGTACAAAATAAGAAAATAGGTAACTATTTTTTAAAAGGATCTCTTACACACATAACACAAAAACTATCCTAGAATTATCTGAAGGAGTAAAAAGTCTGAGCATAAGCTGGTATGGCTGTTTGACAGTAACACTTTAGTAATAAGCCAGTGGGCTGTGTAGACTGACACTGTGTCACTCATGAGGTGATGCTCATTGGCAGGCCTGGAGCCCTGGATAAGGGGTTGTTACCTGTTATCAACGGGGTTCACCCCATGTTAGCATCTCTGGTTAGGAGACTGGGAGTGCTCCTGAATCCACAGCAGCATCTGGATCTCCAGGTGTTGGCTGTGGCAAGGAGTGCATTCCACCAGTTGTCTCTAGTGAGACTGCTCTGCCCCTATATCTCGGATTCCGACCTGGCCACTGTCATCCATGCATTTGTCACCTCGAGCCTGGACTATTGTAATGCGCTCTATGTGGGGCTGTCCATGGTAATGATTCAAAAGCTACAGCTAGTGCACAATGCCGCAGCCCATCTGCTCACCAAGATGGGTCATTGGGAGCACAACATGCTGTTGCTCCAGGCACTGCACTGTCTTTTATAGTCTTCTGGACCAAATTCAAGGTGATAGTGTTGACCTATAAAGCCCTAAACGGTCTGGGCCCTACTTATCAAGAAGGGACCGCCTCACTTCTTGAGCCCCTGGGCAGCTCCTGAGGTCATCAGGGGCTGCCCTCCTAGAGGTTCCCTGCCATAGATGGGTAGGGACCAACAGGTGGGTGTTCTCGATGGCTGCTCTGGTGCTGTGGATCTCTCTCCTGGAAGAGGTCCTCCTCAGCTCAAGTTGTTTTGTGTTCCACCATTGGTGTAAGACCTGGCTCTTCCGCCAGGCGTTTGGTCAAGGGGAAGTTTACAGGGTGGGTTGAGATGGTTTTTAAAAAAAATGTTTACACCATTGTATTTTTGTATTAATGTTTTATTGATTATTAATGGAATTTATACTATGTTTATTTGTATTGTATTTTTTATTATATGTTGTGAGCCTCCCCAAGCTGCCTGAGGCAGGAGGGATGGGATATAAATAAATAATGTTAAATTTTGAATTTGGAACACTTTATTCTTTAGTCTGTGAAGCTTTCTATTATACTCTCTCTATACACAGATACACACATGCACACGTGCACAAAAACTTATTCTTATAGGCCCTTTTCACACAGACACTCTAACACTGATAAAATGGGTGTTACATTTTATTATACATATTTCTGGGCACCCATAGAGCACACCTGCAGCCCTACAACATGTATAATAAAATGTAACACCCATTTTATCAGTGTTAGTGTCTGTGTGAAAAGGGCCATATTCTTATGTGCTTATATTCTTCTTTAAATTGTTACATTTTAGAATATCTCAGAAGCTGAACACAGCTACAAAAATTATTTAAATAAACTGTATATTTAATACCAAATATTTAATTTTAGATTCCACTGGTAAAGCAAAAGATCTCCATTTTAAAGGGTGCATTTTCCCCTCAGCTAGACAAATAGATAAAGTACCCTGCTGCATCACAGAAGTACCGATTCTAGGGTTCTCCTAAAATATCATTTCCTAAAAATGGCATCTTGTGAAACCTGTACTGCTAGGAATCTTATCACTATTCAATGGTCAGGCTATAATGGTCACGATTCAGTGGTCACGCAGATACGTGGCCTAACCCCCCCCCCCCCATTTTTTCTCTTCTTCAGGGGGCGGGGGAAAATATTTGTCCCATCTTGAGGAGGGTGGGTATGGACGAGCCAGGGCAGTTGCTCTCGGGGAGAGGCCATGCCGGTGCAGGTCCAGGTGGTTACCTGGGCAACTGACTTTTCAACAGGAAGGGGAAACTTTGTGATCAGAGTCTTTCCAGCCACCACTTTAAGGCAGTCCCATCCTTCCCCTATCCACATGCCCTGTTTTGACCTCTACACAGATTCACATGATATAATAAGGAAATCATGTTCCTGACCTCCTGATATTTTTCTTATCTAACAAGTTCATCTCTGCTACTGATCTCAATGAGTTCAGTGCATGCAGGAAGAAAATATCAGGGATGACACGTGTCAAAACAAATCATTAGTTGTTTTTACACAGCGCAGCAGGGTGGGGTGGGAGTTCGTGATTGCGCTGGTGCATACGGGCGCACACACATCCCCATGCACCCCCCACCCACTCACCACATGTGCTCCTGCTGAGTCTTTCACACAGGACTCACCCAATCATGAACACCCAGATTTCCAAATGTTCATGAGTGGGTGCGTCTCATGTAAAAAAAGGCCATTGATGTTACTTTTTGCCGTCTGATTTCATAAGGAGACTCAGCAATAAGAATAACAACCAACAACAACTCTTAACCCTTACCTTCTGTAATGGGGTCAAACTTACCCCAGCAAGCACAAAAACATTTTTTTAAAGTTAATCAGTAGCTTTTCAAGTTTGAGCTTTTAGGACATTGTCACCGGCACCACTGGGCATAACATACTGAAATTTCAGCCTAATATCTCTTACCGTTTGTCTCCTATAAACAAAAAAGTGGCCTTTTTCAAATGGACCCCAGGTTTCCATTGAGTTTGTCTATTGGGGTCAAATTGACCCCAAGCCAATGCATTTCAATTGGGGGTCAAATTGACCCCAGCTTAAAATAAACCAAAATAAACAGTTTTCAAGGACCATTCAGATAGCAAGGGGACATGGAACTCAAGGCCACTTCATACTGGCAGCAGCAATGAAAATTAACCCCTTCACTGCCATTATTTTGTGCCTTTGTATTGTGGCTGAAAAAAACCATGAAAATATGCTAAACAGAACATTGCAGAACATTGTCACTGGTACTTCTGGCCACAACATACTCAAATTTCAACCAGCTATCTCTTATTGTTTGTCTCCAATGACCAAAAAAGTACCAGGGTGCAAACGCACACAAGGTGTCAATGACGTTTTCCTATTTGGTTTTACACAAACCTTTGCTGTGTCATTTCTCAGCTAATGTTAAGTTTCATTTCTCCAAGCTAATTTTAAGTTTCCCTTCTGGGGTAAGTTTGTGGAGGCAAGAAGTCTGGGACAGTTAGATTTCATTTCTTCAGGCTAGTATTATGTTTACCTTCTGGGGTCAGTTTGTGGAGATAAGAATCTTAGGCAAACAAAGAAATGCAAACAAGCCCTGAAGCATCCTAGGCAACAAAAGAAATGCAAATAGCAGGCTATAAAGGTGCTAAGTGTACTTAACTGTGCTTAGTAAAGTTTGACTATAAGGCACAGCCAGTAATTTGCATGAGAGAATTTGCCTTTGGGGCGAATTTAGGGAATTAAAAACAATCCCCATAAAACAGACTCTTTCATGTGTTTCTGTGTGTGTGTGTGTGTGTGTGCTCCCAGGACTTTGTTTGAAGGTTTGGGGCCACAGACTATAGTTGGGGGATAAATAGACCCCACCTATAATGGGTCTTTCCCATTGGGGTCATATTGACCCCAAGATGCGGCAAGTGCAATTTTGTTAAAGACAGAAGGTAAGGGATAAACAAGGTGAACTGCTGATGAAAACAACAAAGATAAAAAATAAATTAAGCACTAGTTATGTATAATGTGTAATTGTTAACCTGAACATGGAAGGAGGCTACAGACAGAGAATCTGGGTTAAACTGGCCTCAACTCTTTATTAACCAGTAACTTGGCAGTCTGGGGTAAAACATAAGAGAGGTAAAACAGCAAGGGGGGGGGAAAGCCAACCTTTTGGGCTCCTGCCAACTTTCCCCCCAAGATAGGAAAATATTTCTTCCTGGCCCCAATTAAGGCAACCAGCAAAGCCTATAATGCCAGTCCAAGCAAGCAGGTAGGTGGGCCTTTCATGCCCTGTATCCACATTTGAAGCCTGGTGCATCTCCCAATACAGTGTCTAATATGCCCTCTTCAGAGGCAGGCTCCTCCTCATACTTTTTCCCCACCACAAGTACCCTGATGGAGTGACAGATCCATATTAAACCAGCCCTCTTTCCTTCCCTTTTCACACCTGGCACCCTCCAAGTCAATAACAGGTGAGGAAAAGGGGAGGAGGAGGGAACCAGAGATCCCCTCCTGCACTTGCTTCAACCTCCTTCTCCATTATTGTGGTGGGAACAATGGTTATTCCCCTGCACAGATCATGGAGGGGGAAGAGAATTGAGGTAAGGCACCACTAAAGGACCATTGCACGGTCTGCCCATCCAAGAAAGAGCAGAAACATACAGTACCTCAAACAGAGATGCTCCTCCCCCAATTCCAGTAGAACTCAGAGTAGAACACCACAGTTCAAATCAGGAGTTCAGTCCTTTTATACCAGTAGGTGGAACCAATGTACTGGAAATGTTTATATAAATAAGGAAGTCAGGAAAACCTCCATATTCTGTAATGAGGACTGACAGAAGTTTAGTATATTGGAAGAAGGAGAGCAGGGAGAAATAGTGACTGGTGTGATTTTATAATGGTACTAGGACAAAGGAATACTCTAATGTGGGTAGGGCTTTTTTCCCCTGAGGTGGAAGGAGATGGTTTAATAGAGCTTTAATAAAAAAGTCCATCTGCATTTGACTTTCTTCTCTTGACACACAGATTGGGAGACCTGTGGCTTTCAAGAAAAAAGAAACCACTGAGTGTACTTTAATAATAGAAGCTTCAGTATTTACTGGACCATTGGAGATAGCTGTCTTAGACCCAGACATAGATTGACTAAGAAGGAATTCCAAGAACCACCCAAATGTTACAGACCAATCAGTCTGACTAGTATTACAGTGAACATTTTTGGAAAACATTTTCTGAGACATATTATGGAATGGGTAGCCCAGAATGATATCTTTTATGAACATCAGGCTGGTTTTAGACCAGGACATTCCACTCAAGATCAGCTTTATACCCTTCAATACCTGCGTCATAAATATATAAAAGTAAAGAAAACTTCTCTGTACATAGCTTATGTGGACTTAGCTGCTGCATTCAACTCAGTATGTAGGGAATTGTTATGATTGAAGCTTTTGCATATGGGACTTGACCCGGTCTTGCTTAACCTCTTGATTGCTTCTCATACAGATATGTTGGTGCAAGTGAACTAACTCCTAAGGGTGTTCGACAAGGGTGTATTCTTCCTCCAATTCTGTTCAACCTATTTATGAATGATGTTATAGGAGAAATGTTGAGCGAGAATTTTCACCCTTCTGCTAACGACTACGATCATCTCAAAATCCCTAGTCAGCTTGCAGAGACTTTTAACCAAATTTTACCAACTCTGTGTTCAAAATAAACTAAGGATGAATTATGACAAGACCAAAATAATGGTGTGGGGTAGATGTACAGAGAAACAATCTTGGTATATGGGTCAATCTAAGCTAGAGAGGGTAAGGCAATACAAATATCTGGGACTTTATTTCTCAACTTCTTTAACCTTGGAACTACCATCTCCAGTAGGGATGGGCCGTTCGGTTCAGTCCGGTTTGGTTTGCCCATTTGGTTCGGCCATTCAGTTTGTTCACCGCATTTGGGTTCGGCCGTTTGATTCGGTCCTGTTCGGTTAGGGCGTTCGGAATAAGGCTCTCTGTGCGAGGAATGATGGCCCCAGACCCATGATGGTGGGTCCTGTGGCTAGAGTGGCAACTTATAGGTATTGGCCACAGCCCTCCCTGCCAGTAATCTGCCCCCAGAACCCTGGTTAATATATCTTTTTTTTTTCTTCACAGTTGTATGATTATTTTTTTTACTTCTATAGTGAGGGCTGGGGTTCTTGTTTTGGATATTTGGGGGGCTTGAACTCACTACTGCTGCAGCTGAAGTCAAAGGACCAAGACCACAATCCATAAACCATTTACACTGGGATGGGCTTCAGTGGTGTTACTGCAGAGTGGCCTCAGATCATAGCCTTCTGACAGCTGTAGCACACTTCTCCTCTATGGATAAATTGTGGGAGAACAATTAACAAGTTGTGAAAATTGGGCTACACTTACCTTTACTCCATCAGACAACTTCTCATTCTGCTCCTAACCCCCCTAATAAAATAACTTACAGAAAAGAGGAATTGGGAAGATTAAAAACCCTTGCATAATTCTATCTTGTAGAAAAGTGGAAATGGAAAAATACACTGCAGTTGCCATTCCTCCAGTTGGCAGGGAGGGCTGTTCACACAAGCAGTCCTCCCCCCCCAATAACCTGGGCATGGGGGCTGCCGTCACATATCATTCCATGCTCTAGGTCATCCCGAAGTGCTGTCCACATAGGAGAGGACTCCCAGGCCTCTGCTGCTCAGCAGGATCGGACACCCAGGAAGATCTGCCACCGAAAAGCTGATGGGCAGGGGTCCCAGAGGTGCGCCCTCACCAAGCCAGAGGGCATGTGCTAAGCAGATGATAGGGCAACCCAACGAGCACCCCGATCAGCTCTTTGGTGGGGCCTGGGGAAGCATGCACACACCCTGGCCATGCAGAACAGCTGATCGGGGGCATAGAGGAGCATGTTCCCCCGCTCTGCTAAGCAGCTGATAGGGTGTGGGAGGGCCTGTAGGAGCGTGTGCACTCTGGCCCCATTGAAGCAGGGCCAGGCTCTTTCACCCACCGATCAGCTGGTCAACAGGGCTGGGGTGCATGTGCTCCTCCAGGCCCCCTGATCAGCAGCATTAACTTATGCATCCACTTAATGTGTAATTTGGTTGGTGTTTTTGTTTGTTTGTTAGCTATCTCAATAGTATATAGAACAATGTCTATCTAATTGTAGCAATTATTTTGCCTAGACAAACTTTTTCCAAACCGGTATAGGAGACAACAAATTTTGTGACATGAAGAAATAACTAACAACTATGCAATATGATGAAGCACAGTTTTAAATTTCCCAAGATCAAGAAGAGTACATTAGGTTCCAGTTGTACCACCAAACAAAGTTTTTGTTGTTATAATAACTTTTTAATTTTTTAATGGAGTATCGGTTTTCTTCCTTACCATCCTGCAGTCTTTATCAGTGACAGCGACCAGTCACCGGTGACAGTGAAAAGTATTTACATTATTTTTTAACTCAAACAAAATCTTTAAAAGGGAGGAAAAACAAATTCCATTACATTTTTGGTAGCGTTTTTTGCACACAGCTCTAGATGGCACTGCTGATAACAAACGAGCACTCTCTGTGGAGACAGATTTTATTCGGTTAGCACTTGTGAGGGATCCTGACCTAACCTTTCCTCTACTTACTCCATTTCCTATTCGACCACCTGCAGCACTAGAAACAGACAAGACTTGCGTGATGGAAGCCATCTGTACAGCAACTTTTCTCATCAAAGCACTGAAAAGCTGTTCCGTTCAAGTGTTATCAATGTCTTCCAACTCGCTGTGTATTTTTCTTATTGCTAAAAACAATCTTAAGCATTCTCTTTGGCAGATTAGTAAGGAATCTAAGTAGCAGATGTCCAAATCACATTTAATTCTACCCCCACCCCGCACATTGAATCTTCATAAGAGTATCATGATGAAGATCAATGTCTAGGACTTTTTGTTTAGTGCTGTAGCTCAACTGTCCCTGCTTTATAGATAGTAACTATGATATAAGGAAATGAGCATGAATATATTAACTGAAGCAGTATATTTTTTTATTATGGTTGGCTCTTCTGAGGGATATCAAAAACAACTGATGAGGATTCCTGTAAAGTACGAAAAATATGTTGCAGGAAATACACATAGAGGAAAATAATTTGAGACACCAAAAGTAGATTGCTGCTGAGCAAACTTCTTTTCATCAAAATCTACCCATGGTGCTAGAATAAGAAGCGACCATGCCCTCATCCATCACGAGAGGGAAACCAGTACTATATACATATAAGACATTACATTGCCTGCTGGCATAAATGACAAGTCCTACTGACTTAATAATGCTACGTGGAATTTCTGCTAACAGAGTATCTGGGCCTGTTTCTCACACTCAGCAGGTTACATTGTGTCTAATCCACCCGAACTACTATTTTTTCCTGTGACCAGGTATAATGGTAAGACACAGCCCCCAGTTCACAAGTTTGCAAGACATGTAAAGTCTGCGGTTGAACAATCCACAGAAAACAATAATGGGAAAAGTAACAAGACGGGATAAGTAATGTCTCTGTGCATGCCATCCAGTCTCCAGTGTCAGGATTTTTATAGTGCAGTGGTTCCCAGTCATTAACTTGTGCTGCTCCTTTCTGAGACTTAAATACAATCCCCAGATCCCAAGTGACAGCAAAAACTTGCAGTGTATATCGAGTATCAATTGGAATTACAACCCCATCCACATATGGTGTGACCACATTTAGCGGTGACAGGTTCCCTCCCCTACTACCCTAGTGAAAGGGCAGCCAGGGAGCAGGGACCAAGATGGTGGTGATTCACAGGGGGAGGAAACAGAGGTGATTGGGGTTGTCATGGGCTGGGGGAACTATGGACCAGGGTGTGTGTGATATCACCATGAGCGGCAGGACTGGTGGTTGTTACCTGTCCCCCACTCTGCTCCACCAAGCTCAGGTGATCGGGAGGTCATGGTCTGGCAACCCTGGCCTGTCACTTGTGCTGCTGAATATGAGGTTGGTTGCCAATAAATCATTTAAAATTCATGATTCTATTCTGGACTGGGAAGTTGACTGTGTGTGTGTGTGTGCGTGCGTGTGTGCGTGCGTGCGTGTGCTTGTGACAGAGACCTGGCTGAACGAGATATCGGGTCCAATTTTGGCTGACCTCATTCCGGCTGGGTACTCCGTCCAGCACCAACTCAGGCTGGAGTGTTGGGGGGTGGGTGGGTGAATCCCCATTGTTTTTAGGGTTTGTTTGACCACTTTGAGGTTTCTGGTGCAGACTGAGTAGAGGGATAGAGGGCTTCCATCTTGTGTTCGATTTGGCCAACAGACCAGGAAGTCTGATTAGAGACAGAGTGGGGATTTTGCTTATGTACCATGATCCCCACTGCACAGCAGCCTCCCTGACTGCTCTAGCCATTCTGGTCTCTGATATGGTCTTGAGGTCTCCTAGGCTTATTGTCCTGGGGGACTTCAGCATCCATGTGGAGGCCAGATTGTATGGGACAGTGCAGGAGTTTATGGCTGCTGTGGCAACCATGGGATTGTCTCAGGTAATGATTGGCCCAACCCAAAAGGAGGGGCATACTCTAGACTTGATTTTTTGCACCAGTGTTGAGGCAGGGGGCCCGATGATCAGAGGTGTTATGTGTTCACTTTTGCTGTGGTCAGACCATTACCTCCTGCAGACTGACATCCCGGCATCTCAACCTGTCCATGGGTTAGGATGGTCCACCCATGGAAGGCTTATGAAACCAAATGGGTTCTGGAATGCTCTGAGAGATTTTCCCATAGACCTCAATGGCTGCTCCATTGATAACCTCGATGGCCACTCCATCTATGACCTCATGACCTTTTGGAATATCTGGCTGATGCAAGCCATTGATTGGGTGACTCCTAGGTGTCTGTTCCCAGCATTACAGGTCACTGTGGTTTACAAAGGACCTGGGGCAGCTGAAGCATGAGAGGAGGCAGTTGGAGCAACGGTGGTACCGTACTCATGCTCAAGACTACTGGTTGTGATATAGAGAATTTTTGAGAGCCTATGAAGTGGCTGTGTGGGCAGCAAAGAAGCAGTTCTTCACTGCCTTCATAGCGTCTGCTCAGTTACATCCAGCAGAGCTGTTCTAGGTGGTGCAAGGCTTGGTCAGTCGAGCCTGTCTCCACCTGGAACTGGATTTATCCAAAGCCTGTTGTGACATGCTTTTAGCGTACTTTGCGGACACAGTTGTTCACACTGAGAATGACTTCGACTCCACCATTTCGAAGACAGTGGCAGAGCAAGAGGTTAGGAATGCCCTGTCAGGTCTGAGTTTGTGGATGAATTTCAATCAGTGACACCTGCCGAGGCGGTGGATATGCTGGGGGTCTGTTCGGGCTACAACTTGTCAATTAGATCCTTGCCAGTCCTGCTTGGTTAAGGCAACCAGAGAATCATTGGGGCAGGTGCTGGACGCAAAGATCAATGCCTCCCTTTGTAATGGTAGGGAGCTGGACTGCCTCAAGGTCTGGCCCCGGGTCTGCTGACATTCCGCCGAGCCTGCAAGACCTGGCTGTTCACCCAGGCCTTCAGAGGGGAGGGAGGGAGGGAGGGTGGGGCAGGTGGGGGGGGCTGATGGATTTTAAGCTGTTAAAGTGATGGGTGGGGTTGTTTTAAAGTGTTTGAAAATTGGATAATTTTTATGATTGTTGTTGTTGTGTTCTTATTTGTTGTAAGCCGCCCTGAGATGCCGTAGGCATGAGGGGGCGGTTAATAAATGTGATTAAATAAAGGAGGCTGTGGTCCACCCTCTTCTCAAGAAACCATTGCTTGATGCTGGTGCCCCAGCGCATTTCCAGCCTGTCTGTAACCTTCCCTTTTAGGGAAGTTTATTGAATGGGTAGTGGCCCGGCAGCTGCAGGCACATTTAGATAGCACTAGTTTTCTGGACCCCACGCAGTCTGACATTCATCTGAGTTATGGCATGGAGACTGCGCTTGTGACCTTGATCAAAGACCTCTTAGTAGAGCTAGATAAGGATTGTATGACTCTGCTGGTTCTATTGGATCTATCAGCGGCATTTGATACAGTGAATCATGAGATGGTGGTGACTTGTTTTTGTTAACATGGCCAGGGTGGACAACACCATTTTACAGTGGCTCCATTCCTACCTGACAGGAAGGTCTCAGCGGGTGGTTCTAGGGGACTGTGAATCATCCACTTATGGTCTCCTGTGTGGGGTCCTTCAGGGTTCCATTCTGTCTGCTCTCCTATTCAGTGTATACATGCAGCCACTTGGGGAGTTCATGCTCAGTTCGGGGGGTTTGCTGCCATCAATATGCAGATGATACCCAACTGTATCTTTTTCAACTGACCCAGGCCCTGCAGTCTCATTGCTGTCCCAGTGTTTGGCTGCTGTGGGGTACTGGATGAAGTAGAGCCAATCAAAGCTCGATCCTGACAATACAGAGGTGATGTTGGCAGGTGGGATCAGTGATCTGGGGGAAGGGGAAATGCTCATTATTGGGGGAGTCTGCCCTCCATTGGTTCCATCTGTGCAGAGCCCTAGGAGTGCTTCTGGATATGCAGCTGCACCTGGATTTGCAGGTGTCAGCTGGGGCCCCGTGCACCTTTCGCCAATTACATCTGGTGAAGAGGCTCCACCCATATGTCTCGACTTCAATCTTGCCACTATCATCCATGCATTCATCACCTTGAGGCTAGCCCATTGTAATGCGCTCTATGTGGGGCTGTTAAGATTTAGGGAATTAGCTCTCTTTGGATTGGGGGACCCACACACCCTGGTCTGCACATATGAGAGATTCACATAGAAGGGATCTTTAGTCACCCCCACACCACAAATTAGATGTTTTTAATTGGGTACAACACTATTTTATTATCCTGCTCACACAATCAGGTACAGCATGAACCCAATGCAACAGTTCTTAGATAGATCCTAGCCTGGCCTGCCTAGCACATAAAATATGTTTCTTAC
>QEPC01010320.1:226044-245841 GCA_003113815.1 Sphenodon punctatus | reverse complement strand
TGGGCAAGGTTTCCAAATATTTGCCCAGTATTGTCCTTCTCATATTATCATACCTCGAACAGTGCAGCAATAAATGTTGCACTGAATCCACCAGTGCCTTGTCACATTTCTGGCACAGTCTAAGATTTTTTGGTATTTTTGCATATCTCCCCTCTACTAACGCTGTTGGGAATAGATTACTTCTAAAGAGCGTTAGCACACGCCTATGGTGTGATTGTGGCCAGTCTAGGTATTTCGGCCTAGGCCCATTGGCCCTAAAGCAAGAATACTCAGGAGCTATCCCCTGTACACGTATAGTTGCTAGTTCCGTTTGGGCCTCTTGGTCCAATATCCTCTGCCTTATTTCGGCTACTGCTTGGCCGAACGTCGAAGACCTTATACGGTCTTTTGCCATACCTAGTCTTGCAAAGGCTTTCTCAATAGGGTACAACCATATATCCATTACTTTTTCTCCTAAGGTAAATTGCATAAGCGAGTCGGGATTAGAAGGGAGAATCACTATTTTAAGCCAAAATTTAAATAATATCATTGTCGCCTGGGACTCTATTGTTCGCATGTCCATCTCTGCTCTCAAGATCGCCCTTGGAGCACACAGGGGCAAGCCCAAAATAGTGCGCAGAAAAATATTCTGTGGTAGCTCAAGTCTGGGTTTAATACTAAATAGAAACCTTGTATTTTTATACAAAGATAATTGTCAGATTATAGAGAAAATAACCAGATCCTAAAGTTCTTTCAACTATAAATTATATAGATATGTTTAGCTAGAAAAAACTAACTTAAATCTTTCCTTTGTTTGAGATGATCTGAAGCTGGTATCATCTGTCATTTGGAAGGGTGAGATAAGACTCCAGACACCTAGGCTGGGAAGAGTTTTTTATGGCTTCTCACTTTTAGCCAGTTGTCTGTGTCTCCATGACAACAGTCAAAGTTCAGATGGGAAGTTTAGAAAAAACTTCTATTGGAATGCAGACTAAGGGGGCCCTATTTGGACCTAGCTAATCACAGAAGTTGATTTTAGGAATCAATACTGTGAAACACAATTAGCTTACATTGAAATAAAAAGTTAACATATTAAAACGCAAAGTTAATACATTTGGAACACAGATGGCCAAAATATATAGGCCTATAATAGGAACTACATGACAAGGGAGCAGCTGGCAGGGGCTGGGGGGCCACAGTCCACTTCACCACTGACCTGTGGTCCTCCAGGAACATCCAGCATGCCTACCTGGCAGTGACTACACACTGGTGGTTCGACCCAGAGCCAGTGCTTGGCAGTGGCAGGAGGGGTCCTGAAGAAGGGTGTAGGTGGGCCCTGTTTCAGGCACAAGTAATGGACAGCTCCCACACCTCAAGGAACCTTGAGGCAGCCCAGGACACCATGGTGAGGGAGTAGGTCATGCCAGGCACTGCCTTCACAAAGGGGTGTGTAGTCACGGACAACGCAGCCAGTATACTGAAGGCAGTCCATGACGGGGGCTTCACAAGCATCCCTTGCACCACACACACCCTCCATCTTATGGTCAAGGAAGCTCTGGGCTTGGGGGATAAGGGGATTGGGCCTGGCTCCCTGGTCAACCGGGGGAGGAAGCTGGCGGGGTTCTTCAACCGCAGCGTGAAGGGCAGCGAGCTCCTCCAGGAGAAGCAGACCGAGCAAGTGTCCCCGGTGCACCAGCTGGTCCAAGATGTCTCCACCAGGTGGAATTCCACCTTACTGATGCTCGAGTGGCTTCTTTAGCAGAAAGCCGCCCTGCATCATGTGGAACTGGAAACAGACATCGAGGCACCTCGAGGGTACAACAGGGAGGAATGGGAGATTCTCGCTCACACGATCTTTGTCCTGAGACCATTCTTGACTGTGACAGAGACCATGAGCAGCTCCACCAGCACCCTCAGCCAGGTGACCCCGCTGGTCCATAGTCTCCACAGGAGCCTGGACGAGATTCTCAGGGGATGGGATTGTGGCCCTGCGGGCAGGAAGATATCCGATGAGATGCTTGACCTGGCATGGAAGCTGAAGGCGGTGCTGAGTGCCAACTTTGATGAGCTCCTGTTCTGGGAGGAATATGTCCTGGTAACCATGCTGGACCCCAGGATCAAGGGCAGCGTGGCACCGCGAGACAGTGGTCTATGGCATCTGGAAGGGTACGCTGGTGCAGAAGGTCTGGCAGGCAGAGCGGACTATGCAGCAGAATGCCCCTGGGGATGGTGGGAGTGGGAGCAGCAACCCCTTCCAGCCATCTGTGTCTATCCCTGCCCCAGCGGTAACAGCAGCACCAGGAGTGGGATGAGAAGCAGCAGCACCCCTATTTCCAGAAGCTCCTGCTGTGTGCAGGCCACTCTGGGGAGCATGGGACCCAGCACAAAAGGGCAAGCAGCATGGCTGAAGGCAGTGGGCCAGGTGGTGCCCACCCAGAGCTACCAGAGGGAGTATGATGGTGCCTCAGCAGCAGTGGAGACCTACCTGGAGGAGGAGCCATGCATTGATCCCAGCAGCGATCCCTTGGCCTATTGGGCAGCAAGGCCAATGTGTAGCCAGCCCTGTTGAAAGTGGCCAAGGATATCCTGTCCTGCCCACCAACCAGTGTCCCCAGCAAGTGGGTGTTCTCTGGCAGGGAACATTTGTTCCCCGCACCACCTGAGACTGGGGGCCAAGTTGGTGGAGCAGTTGCTCTTCTTGAAGGTCAATCTTCTACTGCTGGAATTCCTTGAGTTGCCACTGGACAAGGAGTGATGGTGCAGTGGCACACGCCATTCCATGTCAGGGGCAGTCTTGTGACAGGGCTCCTCCTCAATCTGGCCTAGAGCCAGTGCTGCTGAGGTGCTGTCCCTCCCTCCGAATGCCTGGCACTCACCTTATCTCTCTGTCCATCTGTCTCTTTCTCTCTCTCATACTAGATTGCTTTGGCCGTCTTATCTGACTGACCTCATAACGCAGGGTGGCATTGGTTAACAAACTGTAAGCCTGCCAGCTGGCCTATGGCTGCACGATCTCGATCCACCTATGTGACACTGACTGGCTCTTGCTCTCTCGCGCTGCACAGTCTTTGCTAGCCTAACTGAGTACCCTGCTGCCAATGTCTCAGCTTGCCTGGCCTACTGCCTCTCATTCCATGCTGCCTGTCTGCCCTAGCAACCAATATCTTCTGCTGCCAATGTCACCTATCTACACTATGCTGTCTGTGCCAAGGGTTCTGTACCCTGGAAACTCACTGTCTGCTGCTACCTATGGTCCTCAGGCCTATATGTTGTCTGTGCCAAGGGTTCTGTACCCTGGCAACCAATGTCTGGTGATGCTAGTGTCAATGGCCCCCAGGCCTATATGCCGTCTGTGCCATGGCATCAAGAAACAGTCACTCCAGCCCCAGGACCCACCATCAGGTTCTGGGGCATACGTTACTGGCAGGGAGGGCTGTGTCCAATATCTAGAAGCTGTCACTCTAGCCTCAACCCAGGACCCACCCTCAGGGTTGTTGTGCCCTGTCATTCCACTCATGGGGCGCTATCATTCCACCTTTTCTTTACACAACCTGCTGTTCATGGAGAGAGAGAGAGAAAGTGTCCCCACTGCTAGAAGGAGAGACAGTCATGATCCCACCCATGCTGTCACCAGCACTATATGGCCAAAGAGAGAGAGAGACAGAGGCTCCCCACTAGAATGAGAGAGATGGGAGGTGAAGGGGGAGAGGTAGGTGTATCCAGCTTATGCTGCCACCTGCCAGAACCAGGAAGAACTCCCATCTGTGCTCATGCACCTGATCAATGCCCATTGGCCATTGCCCACATCCAGCAGCAAACCTACCAGAATCAGATGGAATATATCAATATAACACAGCATATTATATCTGCCTGCTTGTGTGCATTCCTGTACCTGCAGCTACCACCTATCGCTTGATTGAATGAAGTGTGCCCAACCATGCACTAATTAATTCTAGGGACATAATTATCATTAAACTCACATAGGCTGTAATTCCATTGTACCTGAATCAGTCATGCCCGCCCATCCCAGGAACCATCAATGAGATTCTGGGACCATCATTCCAGTCACTGGGGGCTGCATTCCATTCCACTGCATCCAGAAGCATGGTGCCCGCATGCAAGCCTGCCCCCCCCCTCAACAGCCTACTCCTCCGCATCCACCCACTGAAGCTGCTGGAAATAAAATCCCCTCCGAACACCAGCTCCCACTGCCAAGGAGCCTGTCTCTCTTTCTCTCTGGGACACCCACAGAGACACAAGCCCTGCCCCTCCTGGATGGCTGTCTGAAAGTTGAGACCCTACTGCTGCATGGCATGGCATGGCACATCTTTCCATTAATACCTTAACTACGCTACATGTGGAGCCAGCCAGATGCTGCTATTAGGGATCGACAAGCTGTATGAAATTCTGCCACCTGTCAACCAGAACTTCAGCACATAGGGATAAAAGATTGGACAGGTCAAACGAAGCTCATAACAACAAACAACTTTTATTAAAACTATTAAAACAACAACAACAACAACAACAACAACATTATAAATCCAAAACCAAACATTGAAAGGAAACTTAGAAAGGAAACTATTAGCCTTTCGGCCTTTCCCCCGGGACTTGGGGAAAGGCAAAAGGCAGTGGGGCACAGCACAGAGATGAGGGGCAGCCACCCTGTGCTCTGCCATTTCATAGCCGTGGGCCACGGTGAACTCCATTGCCCCTTCCACATCTTGATGTCACCTGGAGACCACTTGCTCCATCTCAGCGGAGATGTACTGGGAGTATGCCTCCACCTGCTTCTTCACCGCCTCGAGAGCCTGGAACATTTCTACCAGGTGGTTCTCCATGCAGCGTAAGCCCGAAATCATCTGGCGGCCTGGACTCTCCACTTCGGCCCGAAAGGCCTTGGCCACAGCAGACTCCCAGGGTCCAGGGGACTCCACATCGTGGTTGGTGGAGGGGGAAGGGCTTATATGGCATCACTTTTGGGTTGCCTTCCCTCCCCCCTTCTTCTGGCCCTGATGCTCAGGCTCCACGGCCACACCAGAGTCCTCCTGCTGCCTCATCGTCTGGCCATGGAGTCTTTCAATATGGGCAAATAGCCCCGATGTGGTCCCCTCTCTCTGCCTCAGGAATCTAGGGATGGCTACTAGTAAGACCCCGGCTGGGACGTGCAAATCCTGACCTCCTTGGGGTGCTAGGGATGGCAACTACAAAGACCCTTGCTGGTACATGCAAATCCTGCCCTCCTTGTGGTGCTATGGGATGTTAGGGATGGCAAATGGAGAGACCCTGACTGGCACGTGCAAATCCTGCCCTTCTTTGGGATCTGTCAAGCCCTGCCTGCATTCTGTCTCCACAAGTGGGTGGGTGGTCAATCTCTCTCTTCAGGGGACTTCCATTCCTAACAGGTCATAGAGGGCACTGCATATTTCATATGCTTACCCTGTTGTTCCAGCTCCCGTGCCTTACCTTGCAGATGGTGAACTCGTTCTCCTTATCATACCATCTCCAGACATTGGACCTTGTCTGCCTACTGTCTAGGGGTAGCACTGGCAACCTCCGCCTCGGTGTCCTGCATAGTGTGGCACCAGCGCCGGCATTCGATTCCTCTCTGAAACAGGAACACATAAACAACACCTAAGTAATATAATGCATTTATGATTATGCCTCTAGAATGTCCAGGGGGATAGCTATTTCAGCCTTACTCAAAGTTTATGAGGCAAGAAGAAGAAGAAGAAGAAGAAGAAGACATACTTTTATTGCGTAGTAGAAGCTATTACAATCTCGAAACCCTAGAATACCTAGGACAGTATATACAAAAGATAAAATACAAGTTACAACAACCATAAAACTTCCAATGTAATATAAAAAATAACCATGGCCAGAATCAAACCAAGATCCGGGCCAGGAACATCACTGTCTGGCATCAATCACATTTGTTCCACCCCTAACGGAGTAGTCCACTTAAGGCAAGCAAGTCTAAACAGTATTTAGCAGGCAAGGAGATTTTTACGCCTGCGAATTACAGCTATTCCAAATTGAGCTACTGACCTCGTTACATGGGAGTCTAAAGGACTAAGGAGAATCCACAGAGAACCCCTAAGATGATCTGAACTAGAAGAAGGGTATAAAGTATCCCACAGTTTCTCTCTCAAGTCCGCCAGAGCAGGGCACTGAAAAAAAACATACATGAGGGAGTCTGATTCAAAAGGCACACATGAGGGGCAATACCAATTCCCCCTTGGGATCCCTGTATACCGACCCTCCAGGATAGCCGTTGAAAAAGAATCACATCTAAAAAGAGTGAACGCCCACCTTTCAGGGGCATAGAGCCAGGTAAATAAATAACTATCTTTAGCATGAAAGGGGTCCAGGGGGAGGTAGTCAGGAGCCACTTTTGTGCGCGTAAAAGGGATTCCTCCATTTGGAATTCCTGGTCTGCCAGTTTCCTCATGAGGAAAATCTCTGCGGATTCAGAACCTACGCTCCGTAGGTGCTCACGGGAGAACCCCAACTTTTGTACTTCAAATTCAACCGCTGAGTCCCAGTCACTTACGAACCCGTGAGCCACCACTAAGGAAAGTAATGATTGGTCCTGCAGTGGGAACAGAAAAGTCCTTATCCAGTATTTAAGTATTTGACAGAAAGAAGTCTGTCTAAGCGTATGACTGCAAGATTCGGCCCTAAAAATCGCCTGCGGGGTACCTCTGGGAACTCCCAGGATTGAACACAAGAAGTTATTTTGGACTACTTCCAACTTGTCCAAATAAGCCATGCCCCAGGCTGGGAAAGCATAAAAAGTCTGCAGAATGACTTTAGCCCTGAATAGACAGACAGCAGGTAGGACCAAGTTGCCTTGGTAATTGCCGCCGAAGTGCATCTAGCCTGAGCCCTGGCTGCCTCCAAATGAAGCTTCCAGCTGCCAGTACGTGAAAATATCACTCCCAAGTACTTGTATGATGGGACCTGTTCTACTGGATTTTCACCTATAAACCAGCGGTGAAGTCTATAGTACTTGGAGTTTCCCATTACCATTACTTTGGTTTTGTCATAGTTTATAGAAAGGGCCTCCCTACTACAATAGGCCCCAATTTGGTCCATAGCATGTCTCAGACCCACTAACAAACGCGAGACCAAGACTGCATCATCGATGTATAGGAGAACTAGAATTGTCCTATCCCCGACAACTGGGGCATGAGAATCTCTGGACTTTAAGAATATTATAACATCATTCAAAAAGAAATTAAGCAGGGCTGGGGCCAAAATACACCCCTGCCTTACACCTACCTCAACCGGGACTTTACCTGTTATGCTGTTTGGGGAACTGCACCTGACCTGGAGTGAAATGTCAGTGTGCAGTTTCACAATCAAAAACAGGAGACGAGGATCAATACCAGACTTGCTCAGTTTAGACCAGAGGCATACCCTGCACACTGAATCAAAGGCAGCGCGAAGGTCTACAAGGCAGAGGTAGAATTTCTTCTGATGGGCCAGGGATCTCTTAGCCAGGGCTATGAGCATAGTCACATGGTCCAGAGTAGACCTACCTTTCTGGAAGACAGCCTGTTCAGGTTCCATAATATTATTGGTAAGTAGCCAGTATTGCAGCTTTGTTAACAGAAAGCGTGCATAAAGCTTTCCCACCACGCTTAATAAGCTAATTGGGCGATAATTCCTAGGCAATAAAGGGTTCCCTTTCTTAAAAATGGGGACCACTATGCTGTTAAGCCATGAACTAGGTATCTCGCCCAACTCATTTATGGATGTAAACAAAGGGGCCAGAAGTTCTGCCCACCAGTCGGGGGCAAATTTCAAGATCTCGGCGGTGATGAAATCATTTCCAGGCGCCTTCCCAGTTTTTAGTTGCAAAATTAAATCCCGGATTTCTTCTGGCAAGACTGGTTGCCAAGTTGGAAATTGGTCCTTCCCACTATACTGGGAACCACTGAGGAGGGATTTGAAAAAAGGTCCCTGTAATAGCTTTCCCAGCTCTCAGGCAATACTGGGGATGGACCTGAACATTTATTACCCAGCCTGGCACTACGGATGATCTCCCAGAATTTCTGGGAGTCACCCTGGCTAGCGGCCTTACATAAAATTTCCCAGTTCTTGCGTTGGAATACAGTCCTCTTAAAGGTCAATAGTTTCCTATATCCTGACCTAGTGGTCTGGAGCTGTTTACGGAGGGGCTGTGTAGGGTTTAAATTCAAAGCCCTGGTCATCTTACAGAGTGCAGTCCTCCTCGCTAGACATTCATTGTCAAACCATCCATACTCCCGCCTTGGAGGGTTACCCAATCTTATGTTTATCAATAAGGGAAATAGTAAAGAAGCTAGCTCGGCATAATGGGAGAGGGCATCTGCGCCCTTAGCCATAATACCCAATCTACAATGCTCCACTTCCTCAGAGGACATGAAATCAGTGATGGCAAGCCCAAGTTTTGTAGACCACTTGATTCGAGCAGGGAAAGCTACAGAGCTGGTAGGCTGAAACCCAGATGATTCGTTTTTGGACTGAAGATGGGCCTGGAGGGCAACCAACAGAGTCAAGACCAAAGGAAAATGGTCCAATTCCACTCTTGGAATAATTCACAAAGCTGGAAAATGCTGAATTTTTTTTGCAGAAGACATAAAATAATCGATTACACTGGAACCGGAGTGAGAGTGGAAAGTAAAGTTGCCCACCAGGTCTCCCCCCAGTTGACCATTTAGGATCACCAGATCTAAATCATCACAAAAGGTGGCCAGTTGCTTCAGGGCTAACCTTGCCATCCTTTGAACATCTGGGAGCAGTGCAAGCTTGTGATTCAAGATCGTCAAGTATAAGAGCAGCCAAGTCCTTACCAAGGGTACCGATCCTGATATTAAAATCACCACCAATGACAAGGGGGCATAGTGGAAAGGACCTCTTGGCTTCCAAAAACATTTCCGTTGCAACTTCCCAAAAATCTAATGAAAAGTATGGGGAAGGGGGGGGCGGGGGGCGGGGAAGATAGACATTCCCAATAAGTAAGCCCTGTCCTGAGGGGAGAATACAATGGAAAATTACAAGGTTTGATTTAAAAGAGGCAACAAATTCTACTTTAATGTTACATTTAGTTGAAACAAATAAAGCCAAGCCTCCACTAGGCCTACCATGGACAGTGGACGGGTAGGCATGTACACAATAAACATTGAACCCTACACAAGAGAAATCATCCAGGGATCAGGTCTCCTGGAAAAGGATTACATCGAAATTCTTGATAAAATTTTAAAAACCCTGGTCCAACAAACACAATTTCCAGCCAGCAATGTTCCAAGAGGCGACCAAAAACTTTAGGTGACCTGAAAGTTGTTGTCATAAGCCCACAGTCGAATCAGGTGGAGACGCAGGCAACTCCTCCACCAATTATTCTAACCGCACCCTGGAGGAAGCTATAACTGCTGTAGAGGCAATACGAGGCCTTTCATTTCAGGGGGAAAAGGGGGCGAGAGAGACCCAAAGATGCTGCATCTACCTATTGTGTTTTCCTCGCAAACAGTTAAGAAGGGAAAGGGGAGAACACGACATTACCCAAATCAGCTACTAGGGGAAGAGCAGAGCAGGACTGCTTATCAGGCCCCAAAATATCAGGGGAAAAAGGTCTGGGACTAGCTCTCACAGGGGTCAGTACTCTCTGGACAGTCTGGACACCCTAACCACCCACCATTGGAGGGTGGATTAAAGAGAGGGGCAGTTTGGGGGGCTGAATTCCATTTCCCTGTGAAGTCTCAGGGCTTCTTATCAGCCCAGGAGGTTCCCTATGGTTTTTCAACACCTTCAGCTGTTTATGTAATGAGTCAAGCCGAGTCACCAGGTCACCTTGAAAGGACAAAGCCGAGGTAGATCCCACCCTCCTTGTAAGAGGCACCAATATCTCAGTGCCAGAAGGAACTGGTGGCACCTCACAAGGGGATCAGTCTCCATCCCAGCTGATTCCATATTGTTCCCACAAGAGTGATTTGTAGCTAATTCTCGGGTAGGATTTACCATACTCGAGGCTAAGGGGGTTACAGGCAAGGTTGGGCCAGGGATGAGGGCTCGAGGATTTCCCCTTGGTCTGGGAGTTTGTTCAGCAGAGCATAACTGACCCATTTGGGATTCATATGCTTTAGATACAAAGACCCCGTTTTTACTTAGGAGGTGCTGATTTCTCCAGACCAAGGAGACCAGCTCAATGGTCTTAAATTTGACATTTATCAACTGTTGTGGCCGGGACTTGATCATTAAAACAACTGTTTGGAGATCATGATAGGTGATGGGTTCATTTAAGAGCACTCTAAGGTGCTCCGCAACATCCAGAAGTGTATCCCAATGCGGTAATAAACCGCCGGGCAATGGAAAAACAATAAAGATCAAGTTTGACTGAAGAAGATCAAAAACTTCTGACAGCTGTGATTCACACTCCTGGTAATAAGTCACTAAGGGCGCCAGAGGGTTAAAGCCCTTGGAGGGAAGTGTAGAATCTAATGATAGCCCTGCAGGCTGCCATGGCCGCTGAGGGACCCCGTCCGAAGCCAATAACCGGTTGGGGGGGCCCCTATAAAATAATAAGAAATTCATTTTCCCATTCAATAAATTTAATTGTTGGAACATAAACCACAGAGTCTAGGTAGTAAGGGAGACATGATCATACAAAAAGGCTGTAAGACCATCACCAAGCAAAGCATTAGAGTTAATTGGGTGACCAGAGACTTCATGGGTGGAGTCATGGAGAGGCAATGTCAGCAGAGAGTCAGCCATCAGTCCAGTCACAGTATGGGGGAGACAAGACATGCTGGGAATCCAAAAGTGGATGGAGTCTGTCGGAGGCAGATGTCGGGAGGCAATTTGCAGTTCTGCCAGAACTTACCAGCGCCGGGCCTAAAAGCTCATCAATCCTTCTTTGTTTGGCTGAGGTGATGGGCAATGGTGACGGATCTTTATTTTCAGCCCGAGGTCTCTTGTTATTAATAAGAGACATGATAGAGCAAACAGGAGAACTAGCAAGAATCTCCTGGGGGGCGGCAACAGGTCCAGCTGTCAGGAGTTGTCTCAATGCAATGACCGCTCCGCGACTGGGCTCTCGCTCAGGTTCTCACTTCCCTCTGTACTCCAACTGTACAAACACAAGAGCTGCTGGGTGTCAGCGCAGCTCAGCTCTCCTCTGCACTCTAATACAGGAGGCATGCCCGCGGCGCATACGCCGACAAATCTCAGGCGTTTAAGCTCCCGGTAGCAGCAACGGGAGCCAATCAGGGGGGCAGCAACAGGTCCAGCTGTCAGGAGTTGTCTCAATGCAATGACCGCTCCGCGACTGGACTCCTGCTCAGGTTCTCACTTCCCTCTGTACTCCAACTGTACAAACACAAGAACTGCCAGGTGTCAGCGCAGCTCAGCTCAGCTCTCCTCTGCGCTCTAATACAGGAGGCACGCCCGCGACGCGCACGCCGACAAGTCTCAGGCATTTAAGCTGCTGGTAGCGGCAACGGGAGCAAATCAGGGGGGTGTCAGGTGGGGGCAAGGTAAGGGGGCCACTAAGTGGGTCTGGGAGGGGGCCAGGAGAATCAGGCCGTCTCTCCGTTGGCACTCTGGGTTGCCAATAATCCCCTCAGGTTGTTGGGTGGGCTTTCCTCGGGTACTTAGGAGGCAACCCTTTTCATCAGAGGGGAGGAGAGAATGTGCCAACCAGAATTGGGGAGGAGGATAGGGTATCCAGGCGCACCCTACAACCGTTCCCCAGGTCACCCGAGTGCAGCACAAGGAAGGATACCAGACAATGAGGGCGAAGGGGGAAGGGCCTGGAGTGATGGCGGAGGGGAGGGAAGGAAGAGGGAATGGAAGAGGGGTTGGGGAAGGGGTTGTGGGGGGTTCAAGCACACAGAAGGGCGGAGCAAATGGCAAGGAAAACGGCAGGAAGGAAATATAATACCAAGGACCAAGTTAGGGCTAGGAAGGGGGGGGTGCCACAGGGCTACACAGGCAACACTCACACGGAATCAGGCGGGGGGGGAGTAACAGGGAGCAAGACTAGAAGAGTTCAAGCAATCACACAAGCAATGATACAAGGTCACACTTAGTTTCCACCAGGCAGGAACAGGGGCCAGCTTCTCTCTACGATTACCGGCGGGGAACTAATGCCCCGCTGGTGCTTTTATCCATGTCTGAAGCTGCCCAGGTGAGCTCACTTCCCAGCACTCTGAGCCCCGCCCCCCTGCCGCACGCGCTCAGCTGCTATGCGCGCGCTGCGTCATGGCTGGGCGGGGCCTGTCATCTGTGGGACCGGGGGCTGTCTGCGGGGGGAACCCCCCGAGGCTGCTTGGGAGGTCCCATCCTTATGGGAGGCGATACCCTGCGGTGTGGACAGAGGAGCCCCCCCGGGCAGGGGGGCGGGGCTCCTCCCACAACTCTGCGGCTTTGGCAAGGCAGTCTCCGGATCCTCTGCCACCAAGGCAAGCTGCGCCGCTGTGTCCTGACAGTACCCCCCCGTCCAGGGCCCCCCCCACCCCCAACTAGGGTCCGAAGGCCGGGGCGAGAAGGGTGCCGGCGATGGAAGGCAAGAACAAGACGAGGGGCATGGAGGTTAGCAGCGGGTTCCCAGGAACGCTCGGCAGTCCCGTAGTGCTTCCAGTCAACTAAATAGTGTAATCGAGATCCAATATAACGAGAATCAAGAATAGCTCGGACTTCATACTCTGGGGCCCCCTGAAGCAAGACAGGGGGAGGGGGGGAGCCGCTCGTTGAAGGGGATACAATGGAGGGGGTGCCCTCTTCAGTAGGGACACATGAAAGGAGCAGTGGATACGGAGGCGGGGAGGGAGCCCAATCCTGTACGTTACTGCATTCAATTGTCGGCGTATGGGGTAGGGGCCCATATAAGCATCATCGAGCTTGGCCGAAGGACGAAGAGACGGATAATTTTTCCGGCGGACCCACACGAGTTCTCCAACTTTAAACGTAGGCGCAGGTTTCCTCCTCTTATCAGCAAACTGTTTATACCGTTGTCGTGCCATGTGAAGGTGTCGTTGTGCGATACTCTGGACTTGTTTAATTTGGCGAACAAGTGCTCCCGCTGCTGGAACAGCAGATGAGGGTATTGCGGGTAAACCTAAGGCAGGATGGAATCCGTAGGAAACAAAGAAAGGGGACTCCCCAAGGGAGGCATTTGGACCGTTATTATAGGTAAACTCCGCAAGGGGGAGTTGCTGGGTCCAATCATCCTGTAAATAATTACAGAAACACCGGAGGTATTGCTCTATGTGTTGATTTGTACGTTCAACCTGCCCGTTGGCCTGAGGGTGGTAAGCTGTGGTTAATTGGGTTTTAATGCCCAGGAGGGTGCACAGTGCCTTCCAAAACCTTGAAACAAATTGAGGACCCCGATCTGACACGATTTCATTAGGTAGACCATGTAGACGAACGATGTCTTTTAAGAGGTACTCTGCCGTGCCCTTCGCCGTGGGGATCCCTGCGCAGGCTATAAAATGCCCCATCTTGGTGAAATAATCGACTACCACTAGGATAGAGGTACAGCGGTTAGAGGGTGGCAACCCAACAATGAAATCCATTGCTATCTTTTGCCAAGGTCCTTTTGGAGGAGGGGTCAGTTGTAATAGTCCCACCGGAAGGCGGTGGGGGATCTTGGTCCGGGCGCATACTGAACAACCGCGGACATATTTCTCCACGTCTCGACTTACCCCGGGCCACCAAAAGCATCGTAGAATAAGTTTTAGTGTTCGTTGAGGCCCGGGGTGGCCTGCCAGCGGGGAATCATGAAGGGCCCAGAGAACCTGGGGACGGTATTTGGAAGGGATCACCACTAACCCCTTGTGGTAGTGTAATCCATCTTTACAGGTGTTCTTAGGGTTAGGGGACATAAGAGCGCTTTCCTTCTGGAGATCCACCAACGAAGGAAAGGTTGCCGCAAACACGCCTGGGGAAAGAACCGGTTCAGGGCATGCCAGGGGGACATCCTTGGTTTCTTCACACCGTGAGAGGGCATCTGCCATCGTGTTCTCTGACCCCGGGCGGTATTGGATTTTGAAACAGAAACGGGAAAAGAATAAGGCCCAGCGGGCGTGTCTCCCATTGGTTATTCGAGCGGTTTGCAGGTAGGTTAAGTTCTTGTGGTCCGTCAAGACGAGGATAGGATGAGGACCCCCTTCCAGATAATGTCTCCATGCTTCAAATGCAGCCTTGATTGCAAGGAGTTCCTTGTCTAGGATGGTATAGTTTTTTTCGGCTGGTGAGAGTTGTCGGGAGTAAAAGGCACATGGTAATCGTTGTTTCTGCCCTTCTATGGGCTGGGTCAGAACGGCTCCGATGGCCCGATCAGAGGCATCAGCCTCCACAATAAAGGGTTTATCAACATCTGGGTGTTGGAGCAAGGGGGCCGAGAGGAACGCCTGTTTAAGCTGCATGAAAGCTTGTTGCTGTGGTGCTTGCCACTGGTACGGGGCCCCTTTTTTCAGTAGCTGAGTCAAAGGTGTAGTTTTCTGGGCATAATTTTCAATATATTGTCGATAGTAGTTAGTACTACCGAGGAACCTTTGCAATGCCTTAACCGATGAGAGGGCCGGCCACCGGTGGATAGCTGATACCTTACTAGGGTCCATCTGGATCCCTGTGGCGGACACGATGAAGCCCAAGAATGGAACAGTCGTAGCATGGAAGAGACATTTTTCCAACTTACAGTACAACCTGTGAGCTTGCAGCCGAGAAAGAACGGCACGGACATGCTGTACGTGCTCCGCCAGGGAAGGGGAAAATATCAAAATGTCGTCTAAGTAAACTACAAGAAAGTCATCTAGAAGGTCGCGAAAGATATTATTTATAAAGTGCTGGAATGTTGCTGGTGCATTAACCAGTCCATAGGGCATAACTAAATACTCGAAGTGCCCAAAACGAGTTCGAAACGCGGTCTTCCACTCATCACCTTCTCTAATCCGAACGAGGTTATAGGCGCCCCGGAGGTCGAGTTTGGTGAAAATACGTGCCCCTTTTAGCTTCCCTAATAATTCTGAAATAAGGGGGAGAGGGTAGCGGTTCTTCACTGTAACACTGTTAAGCCCACGGTAATCGATGCAAGGGCGAAGGTCACCCTCCTTCTTGGGGACAAAGAATAAGGGTGCCCCCGCCGGGGAAGAGGAGTGTCGAATAAACCCCTTACTTAAGTTGTCCTTGATGTATAGCCGGATGGTTTCAGTTTCCCCGGGCGTTAGATTGTAGATCCGCCCATAGGGTGGTTCTGCTCCAGGAAGTAATTCGATTGGACAGTCATAAGGGCGGTGTGGGGGGAGGCTGTCTGCCTCCTGCTTGTCAAAGACATTCTGTAAGTCGTGGTAATTGGCAGGGAGTTGAGATGTCCCATTATTAGAGGAACCTGCAACAACCCCCAGGATCTTGGGGGCAGGGAAAAGACACCTTTCGCGGCACAATAGGGATTCAAAACACAGACTCCGCAGCTTCCAGTTTATCGTGGGGTTATGACAATGTAGCCAGGGGAAGCCTAGGACCAAGGAAAAGAAAGGAGACGTAATCAGATCGAATTGCAATTCTTCTTGATGGGCTCCAGTCGTGCAGTGTAACAGGGGGCTACATTCTAGGACTGGACCTGAGGAAATCAGTGATCCATCAATCATCTGTACCAATTCGATTCAATGTCGTCTAAGTGCTGGAATCCCATGTTTCTGGGCAAAGGATCGATCCATAAAGTTGCCTGAGGCCCCTGAATCGATGAGGGTATGGATGATTACTGAAGCAGCAGGGCTCAGTCGTACCATCACGGGGACCACCAGTTGACGGAGTCTAGGGGCCCGGCTCTGCTCTTGGTTCTTGGGGAATAACGAAATTATCGGGAGGCCCCCTGTCCATCCTGTTCTAGGGGCAACCCCTCTCCCTTGGTCCCTTTGTTTCTCCTTTCGTCGCTCTCCTAAACGGTCATCAATCTGGATTACCAGTGTAACCAAGTCATCTATGGTTGAAGGCGTAACAACCGTCTTTGCAAGCTGTTCCTTGATCTCCTCGGTAAGGCCCTGCCGAAATAGGGCTCTCAACGCAGCATCATTCCATTTTAAGTCAAACGCCAAACATCGGAAGCGGGTAACATAGTCTAGGAGAGGGGCTTTCCCTTGTCGCATATGCAGAATGGCTTGTTCTGCATCTCGAGTTCGGTGGGGGTAATCAAAAAGAGACTTGAATTGTTTCACGAACCCCTCATAGTCTTGGAGAATGGGGTTGTCTGAGGCCAATAGGGGGGTAACCCAATCCAGGGCCGTTCCCCCTAATAACCCAATTATAAAGGCCACCTTAGTCTGATCAGTATGGTAGGTAAGGGGTTGGGCCTGAAAGGTCAGTTTACAAAGGGCAAGAAATCCCTGACAGGCCCTCCTATCCCCATAAAATTTGTCTGGGCGGGGGGCCCTGGGCTCTCGGGGGACAGGGCCAAGACCTCCAGGGTTCGGGCGTTGGATTTGCTCCTTGAGATCCTGAACCTCCAGGGTTAACCCCTGCATGGCAAGGAGTAGGTTCTGGATCTGTTGGGCAGGGTCTTGTAATTCCATGAGGGGGAAAGGAAGGGAGTTTTGGTGCCGGTAATTCTGTCAGGTGGGGGCAAGGTAAGGGGGCCACTAAGTGGGTCTGGGAGGGGGCCAGGAGGGTCAAGCCGTCTCTCCGTTGGCACTCTGGGTTGCCAATAATCCCCTCAGGTTGTTGGGTGGGCTTTCCTCGGGTACTTAGGAGGCAACCCTTTTCATCATAGGGGAGGAGAGAATGTGCCAACCAGAATAGGGAAGGAGGATAGGGTATGCAGGCGCACGCTACAACCGTTCCCCAGGTCACCCGAGTGCAGCACAAGGAGGGATACCAGACAATGAGGGCGAAGGGGGGAAGGGCCTGGAGTGATGGTGGAGGGGAGGGAAGGAAGAGGGAATGGAGGAGGGGCTGGGGAAGGGGTTATGGGGGGTTCAAGCACACTGAGGGGCGGAGCAAAGGGCAAGGAAAATGGCAGGAAGGAAATATAATACCAAGGACCAAGTTAGGGCTAGGAAGGGGGGGTGCCACAGGGCTACACAGGCAACACTCACACGGAATCAGGCGGGGGGGGGTAACAGGGAGCAAGACTAGAAGAGTTCAAGCAATCACACAAGCAATGATACAGGGTCACACTTAGTTTCCACCAGGCAGGAACAGGGGCCAGCTTCTCTCTACGATTACCGGCGGGGAACTAATGCTCCGCTGGTGCTTTTATCCATGTCTGAAGCTGCCCAGGTGAGCTCACTTCCCAGCACTCTGAGCCCCGTCCCCCTGCCACACGCGCTCAGTTGCTATGCGCGCGCTGCGTCGTGGCTGGGCAGGGCCTGTCATCTGCGGGACTGGGGGCTGTCTGCGGGGGGAACCCCCCGGGGCCGCTTGGGAGGTCCCATCCTTATGGGAGGCGACACCCTGCAGTAGGGGTGATGCGGCAGCAGCTGTTACCGCTCCGTGATTCCATTCCTAAACTTCGGCATCCCAGGTTGCGCCTCGCAGAATTCCGCGTGGTACTCCGCGATTCTGCATTTTTTTCACTACAAGAATTCACAGATGCGAAATGTATGTGTTTCGCCGATTTCTTCATCGTTACCATTGCCGTATACAATCAGCGGTCTTTTCTCGCGTTCCGCCAATTTAATATATGAGCCATAGGCATGAGCACTTATCGCGGTTCCGCGAAGGGAGTATGAGTTATACTGTACTATTTTGCNAGACATTCCCAATAAGTAAGCCCTGTCCTGAGGGGAGAATACAATGGAAAATTACAAGGTTTGATTTAAAAGAGGCAACAAATTCTACTTTAATGTTACATTTAGTTGAAACAAATAAAGCCAAGCCTCCACTAGGCCTACCATGGACAGTGGACGGGTAGGCATGTACACAATAAACATTGAACCCTACACAAGAGAAATCATCCAGGGATCAGGTCTCCTGGAAAAGGATTACATCGAAATTCTTGATAAAATTTTAAAAACCCTGGTCCAACAAACACAATTTCCAGCCAGCAATGTTCCAAGAGGCGACCAAAAACTTTAGGTGACCTGAAAGTTGTTGTCATAAGCCCACAGTCGAATCAGGTGGAGACGCAGGCAACTCCTCCACCAATTATTCTAACCGCACCCTGGAGGAAGCTATAACTGCTGTAGAGGCAATACGAGGCCTTTCATTTCAGGGGGAAAAGGGGGCGAGAGAGACCCAAAGATGCTGCATCTACCTATTGTGTTTTCCTCGCAAACAGTTAAGAAGGGAAAGGGGAGAACACGACATTACCCAAATCAGCTACTAGGGGAAGAGCAGAGCAGGACTGCTTATCAGGCCCCAAAATATCAGGGGAAAAAGGTCTGGGACTAGCTCTCACAGGGGTCAGTACTCTCTGGACAGTCTGGACACCCTAACCACCCACCATTGGAGGGTGGATTAAAGAGAGGGGCAGTTTGGGGGGCTGAATTCCATTTCCCTGTGAAGTCTCAGGGCTTCTTATCAGCCCAGGAGGTTCCCTATGGTTTTTCAACACCTTCAGCTGTTTATGTAATGAGTCAAGCCGAGTCACCAGGTCACCTTGAAAGGACAAAGCCGAGGTAGATCCCACCCTCCTTGTAAGAGGCACCAATATCTCAGTGCCAGAAGGAACTGGTGGCACCTCACAAGGGGATCAGTCTCCATCCCAGCTGATTCCATATTGTTCCCACAAGAGTGATTTGTAGCTAATTCTCGGGTAGGATTTACCATACTCGAGGCTAAGGGGGTTACAGGCAAGGTTGGGCCAGGGATGAGGGCTCGAGGATTTCCCCTTGGTCTGGGAGTTTGTTCAGCAGAGCATAACTGACCCATTTGGGATTCATATGCTTTAGATACAAAGACCCCGTTTTTACTTAGGAGGTGCTGATTTCTCCAGACCAAGGAGACCAGCTCAATGGTCTTAAATTTGACATTTATCAACTGTTGTGGCCGGGACTTGATCATTAAAACAACTGTTTGGAGATCATGATAGGTGATGGGTTCATTTAAGAGCACTCTAAGGTGCTCCGCAACATCCAGAAGTGTATCCCAATGCGGTAATAAACCGCCGGGCAATGGAAAAACAATAAAGATCAAGTTTGACTGAAGAAGATCAAAAACTTCTGACAGCTGTGATTCACACTCCTGGTAATAAGTCACTAAGGGCGCCAGAGGGTTAAAGCCCTTGGAGGGAAGTGTAGAATCTAATGATAGCCCTGCAGGCTGCCATGGCCGCTGAGGGACCCCGTCCGAAGCCAATAACCGGTTGGGGGGGCCCCTATAAAATAATAAGAAATTCATTTTCCCATTCAATAAATTTAATTGTTGGAACATAAACCACAGAGTCTAGGTAGTAAGGGAGACATGATCATACAAAAAGGCTGTAAGACCATCACCAAGCAAAGCATTAGAGTTAATTGGGTGACCAGAGACTTCATGGGTGGAGTCATGGAGAGGCAATGTCAGCAGAGAGTCAGCCATCAGTCCAGTCACAGTATGGGGGAGACAAGACATGCTGGGAATCCAAAAGTGGATGGAGTCTGTCGGAGGCAGATGTCGGGAGGCAATTTGCAGTTCTGCCAGAACTTACCAGCGCCGGGCCTAAAAGCTCATCAATCCTTCTTTGTTTGGCTGAGGTGATGGGCAATGGTGACGGATCTTTATTTTCAGCCCGAGGTCTCTTGTTATTAATAAGAGACATGATAGAGCAAACAGGAGAACTAGCAAGAATCTCCTGGGGGGCGGCAACAGGTCCAGCTGTCAGGAGTTGTCTCAATGCAATGACCGCTCCGCGACTGG
>QEPC01010320.1:177782-219542 GCA_003113815.1 Sphenodon punctatus | reverse complement strand
ACATCCGCCTTGCCTCCTCCCTCCGCTCCTTCAAATCCCTCCTCAAGACCCACCTTTTCCATGCTGCCTTTCACAATGCCCGCTAGTCTTCCCTTACTCTTACTGTCGGCCCTCCTCTGCTGACTGCTGCTACCAACTTCCTTGTAACCAAGCCAAGCACACGCACCTGAGACTTCGCATTCGCTTGAATGTTTGTTTGTCTTCTCCCATGTCTCTCCCACTGTCTCCTCTCCCTGTCTCCCCCTCTTTGTCTTTTAGATTGCAAGCCACAGGCAGGGACCGCGTCTAATTCTATGTTCTGTACAGCACCAGGTCATATGACTGGCGCTTTATAAATGCCTAATAATATTAATAATAATAATAATAATAATAATAAATACTTACTGTGAAAGGTTGTAGAGCCACTAATTTACCATATTTCTTTCATGTTTTTTTCCACCTTGGGTAGAGAAACACCCCAAGACAAAAGGTTAGGGTTAAGTGTCTATATACAAATTCTACAAGTCTAAAAGTAAGATGGGAGAATTAGACTTTATGGCACTAAATTAATATATAGACATAATAGGAATCTCAGAGACCTGGTGGAATGAAGACAACCAGTGGATTGGGCCATTTGATGACCTGAGGGTAAAAGGGGCACTCAGGGAGAATAAGGCCATTGCAGAGAAGATGAATGAATTCTTTGCTTTGGTCTTCAGTGTAGATGTTGGGGAGATACCCATACCAGAACTAATTTTTGTAGGTGATGAATCGAGAGAACTGTCACAAGTCCATATGATTATGGAAGAGGTTTTAGAGGAAATTGATAAACTAAATAGTAACAAATCACCAGGACCAGATGGTATTCATCCTAGAGTTCTGAAGGAACTCAAGTATGAAATTGCAGACCCACTTTTGGAAATTTGTAACCTATTGCTAAAATTTGCCACTATACTTGAGGACTGGATGGTAGAGAATGTAATGCCAATATTTTTTAAAGGCTCCAGAGGAAACTACAGAATGGTGAACCTGACATCGATGCTGGGCAAACTGGTGGAAACAGTTGAACGTATAGATAAACACTACATAATGGGGAAGAGTCAACATTAGTTCAATTCTCAGTTTCTCATGTTTTGCGATGAGAATCACAGTTCTCATCTCATTCTTGAAAATGAGAATGAGATGAGAATCATCTGAATTCTTCCCAAGAAACATGAGAAATCTTGAGAAACAGACTCCAGTACTAATGAAGGTGAGGGATGGAGGGAGCAGAAACCTACTCTTACTCCAAGATTCTCCCAGGAATTAGCTTCACTAGGAGTCAGGGATCACCACAGGAATGGGTTTATTTTCATCACCAAAAATTCATGACAGGCAATTATTTTGACTGAATGCTACAATTTATTGCCCTGCCAAACTGACTTACACACTACTATGAAAGCACTACAGAAGCATACAAAAAGTTATTGATTAGAAATATATATATTCTTTAAGAATATATCTCACCACACATACAGACAGGTCCCAAAAGTTGTCCAAGCTTCTGGGGTCCTGCTGTGGATGATGAGATGTAGGCTTGCTGGAGGTTGAAGACTTAGCTGAAAACAATTGCTCCTTGGTAGAACAAAAGAAATTATATCCCAACTGGGAACAAATGGCTTAAAAATAAGTAAAAAAAATAAAAGAAAATTAGTAGATTTAAAAATAGCTTATAAAAGGTGTAAAAGAAGAAAAGTAAAAAAAAAGTCTTTTCCTACAGTAAAATGAAGTAATAGCTTTAAAATGACTTTAAAATTGTGGAAAAATAAGAAGCAAGAATAACTTTTTAAAATGTGAAAACTAGTAAAAGTATGAGATGTCTTTTGCTAGGGTAAATGAGAGGTGGTAAACTTGACAATAGCTTTTAAAAATAAAAAGAAGGAGAAAAAGGAATACAAGTAGAAAATGATAGGGATGGGCGAACAGAACCGAGTTAGGAAATTTGGTTCGGTTCGAAAATCAAGTTCGGTTCGGAAGTTCAGTTCAGTTGACCAAAGTATTAGAGTTTGGTCCAAACTCCGAACTTCCAAACAGAGTTCGGAAATTCAAACCCCATTGAACTAAATGGAATATTATCTTGTAGGGATGGGCGAACATAACCGAGTTCGGAAATTTGGTTCGGTTAGGTTCAAAAATCGAGTTCAGTTCAGATGTTCTGTTCGGTCAACCAAACTGGTCAAGTTCGGTCCGAACTTCCAAACAGCATTCGCCCATCCCTAGAAAATGAATGAAATAGCTTAAAATGGTTTAAAAGTAAATAAAATGTCTTTGCTAGGGCAAATGAGAGGTGGTAGCCTTAAAATTGAGGAAATGAATGAAAGTCCCCAACTTGGACTAAATAGTTTTAAAAATGAAAAATAAAAGACTGGGGGGGGAGGAAAAATGAAAAATATTGTTTGTGCGTAACTTCTGCTAGATGGAAGTCTTATTTTACCTTTATTGAATCAATTAAAACTAATTATTTAATTCCCTCCAATGTCATAATGACCCATAGTAATTCCTTCCAAACATGTTTACTGCATGATCACATTAAGCAAAGTTAAACAAGATATCAGGGACGGCTGGTGGGTTTTTAGTTTGGAGGGGCAGTAAGACTGATGAGCCGGTGGGCGGAGCCAGGGCAATGGTAGGCGGAACCAGAGCATAACCCAGCAGCAAGGAGTTCCCAGGGTTAACATCAGATGGAAAAAACACAGTCTACAATGCACATCAAACTTAAAATGAATAATGTATAAACCCCAAACACAGGGAAACGCAGAAAACACTGGCAAAACACTGGCACAACACAGCAGCAAGGAGTTCCCAGGGTTAACATTGGATGGAAGAAAACACAATCTACAATACACATCAAACTTAAAATGAATCATGTATAGACCCCAAACACAGGGAAACACTGGCAAAACACTGGCACAACACAGCAGCAAGGAATTCCCAGGGTTAACATCAGATGGAAGAAAACACAGTCTACAATGCACATCAAGCTTAAAATGAATAATGTATAAACCCCAAACACAGGGAAACACAGAAAATACTGGCAAAACACAGCAGCAAGGAACAGCCTTTGACACAATTAATAGGGAGTGGCTTTGACTCAAACTTCCATTGACTCCAGATTACTTTTTTTTTATAGTGACCATCCACTGAAACACTTCCTTGTGGGTCCTTCTAATCTACTCAGGAGCCCTCTCGACCCCAGTATGTACCACAAAAGGCATGCGTTAGGGCTGTCTCCTGGCACCGCTTCTCTTTAATATCTACATACACGGGGTTACAGAGGTTTTGAAAAATCCTGTATTTCATCCACCAGTATTAGGATCTGTATCTCTCCCAATTCTTCTATATGTGGATGACACAGTTTTAATATCACACTCTCAAGTGGGGCTGAAATGACTTATGTCACACTTTGCCAAATTCTGCGTGGAAGAGTTTTTAACCATTAATTATACAAAAACTAAAGTAATGGTAATGGGCAACCAGTGTTCTCAGCGCAAATGGTTCATTGAGGGCAGGCTGATTGAGCATGTTTCCTCATATAAATATCTTTGTGTTTATTTAGCCCAAACAACAGCTTGGTGGGTACACTTAAAAGCTATTAAGTACTTCTAAAGGCATCTTGGGCTTTTATTTTTCTAAATTAGGAAGATTGGTAGCCCCAGTGGTAAACATTTTTAGCAGTGGTGGCTGGTGGTTTTGGAGGTTGGTGGGGCAGTGGGCGGGTTCAACCTTCCACCAGCGGCTAAGCCGCAACCGGACCTAGGGGCAGAGCCCGGCCTAGGGGTGGAGCCTGGGCAATGGTAGGCCAGTGGTGTGGCATAACCCAGCAGCAAGGAGTTCCCAGGGTTAACATTAGATGGACATTACATTACTTAATGCTGGAAACGCTCCTGTGTGAAGCACTGCCACTCGGGAATAGAGAACCCGCTTACTGGGGTCCCGTGTACACTCTTTCCCACCACAGTAGGTTAAAAAAAATAGATCAAGTTGCCATCACCTACCTTTATCCTGAACCCTTGAATCCTCGATTTTCATGCATGCTTGGCCCCCTACAGTCTTCTGAAGGTGTAGGCTTTGGGACAAGACTTCCTTCTGGCTTGGAGAACCAGGAGGACTGAGTTAGCTCCCTGTTCTGTGACAAGCCAAATCAGAAGAGAATGAAAAGGAAGAGAAGGACAGGACAGAGGAGAAGTAGGAGGGAAAGGGTTTGGTTTTGGACCTTGGGAAGAGGAACAGGGAAGAGAAGGGGACAGGGGAAAAGGGTTTCCTTGTTGTCTCCAGCCTTCTCTTCTGCCATGCGCCTACCTACTTTCTCCTCTGTTCACAAGGAGAGTAGTTGCAGGCCTGTATTGCAAGCAAACTAGGCCCCTCAAGACTAGCATCCCTAGTAGCTACACCACCAAAACAACTGTCCAAGCACACAAGCCCTTTAAAAAAAATGGGGCAGCTTACAACACACACAATCAACAATTACAATTCATAATTAAAACATAATATAACTCACAATTTAAAAATTAATTTAAAATATCCTAAAAATACAAAAAAGATACTAAAAGGGCAGAACCAATCTATAATAACCATATGTGAAACCATCCCATAATAATCACTATTTAGACATCCCCCCTCCTCCCAAGACAAGTCCCCCAGCCCCCAGGTCCCCCCCCAAAAAGCCAAGGCCAAGCCCCAATGTACTCACCCAGACAGGGCAGGCTGAGCTCAGCAGCGTCTCCTCCCCACTCGACGACAGGATGCTGGGCTTGATGATGGACCCTTGGTTTGACTTGGCACTAGTACTACCTATGCCTAACTTGCTTCCTTGAGATGATTATTATTAAATAAGAAAATATCTATGAATAAATCTAATCTAAGTAACAGTGAATTGATCCAAAGATTCAGTCTGACCACCAGCCGGATGCCCAACTGCAAACTCACTCTGTGTGTGTGTGTGTGTGTGTGTGTGTGTGTGTGTGTGTATATATATATATATATATATATATATATATATATATATATATATATATATATTTATAAAGAAATGAGTCAGAGAGAAAATGGTGCCTGGTAGAATCACCTTTATATATGCTCTCTGCAGCAGGCAGCCCCCACCCTCACACTACGTGAGAATCGAGAGAAAAAGCCCACTCAGAGACACTTAAAAGTTTAACCATCAGTCACAAGCACTCTCCACTCCCCCCCTCCCATTGCTGTTCCACCAGCCAATAGCACACACACACACACACACACATCGTCACACACACACTAGGGTTGGGCGAATGCAGTTCGGATGTTCAGAGTTTGGACCAAAGTCGGTCTGTTTGGATTTCTGAACTGAACATCCGAACTGAACTCTTGAACGACTGAACATTTGGGTCGTGTTCGGATGAGTTCAGGGGAGGAAAAAATGTCTTTTCAAGGCCAAAAATTCCATCTCAGTTTCGGTTCCATTTCGGTATTGATAGCGCTATTTTTGAATGTTTGGCCAAGTTCAACTAAACCGAACTCGGCTGAACCAAACCATCGAACCCAAACTTGGGTTTCAAACCAAACGACCAAACATCTGAACTGCATTCTGTTCACCCTTCCCTAACACACACTATAGCTCTACCCCCCCTTCCAGGGTGTCAAGGGCTATAGCCCATATTACATTACTGCACTGCCTGTTTCCTCACCGTAGACTTGCATGGAAGACTGCCCCCAGCGATCCTGGCAATGCATTGCTGATTTCTGTGAACACATGCTGGACGGTACTCCTCAGCCACCCAACGCACGTTCTCTAAAGTTTTGCTCCTTGCAGGGCTCCGTCTTGGCTCTCCTCCTCCTAGTAAACTTGCTTGCAGTGCCTCCTCCCCAGCAGTCCCGCCTCCCCCTCGTCACCTCCTGGCCCGATCATAATGGTGTTTTGATGTTTGCACATGCACAGAGAAAAGCAACATGCTTGCGCATGCGCAGTCATCAACCTGGATGTTCGGAGTGCCGGAGCGACTTGACACAGTCGCACTGGCACTCTGAGCTCCACCGCACTGCCAGAACCTGGGTTTGGGACTGGTGAAGATTAAGAAGACAACTGAACAACTGGTAAAAAATGTGGGTGTCCTGGGGCTCACACCACACCTGGTTTTTAGGGTGAAGGCTCTATCACAATATCTCTATGGAATTCCTATTGGGGACCCATCACTGTTAAGAGAAATCTAAAGACTTCAAAATGGATTCCTGCATTCTATTTTGTATGTATCCAAAAACACACCAGCTGTGCTACTTAGAGCAGAACTAGGGCTACCATCGGTTGCTTCTATAGCCAAACAAGCAATTTTAAAATATTGGCTCCACTTGCTGTTCTCACCACCACACAGCCTTTTGCATGAAGCTTTTTCTATTAACCTTGATGCCCCCTGGGAGAAATGCATCTCCCAGTTAATAGCTCATTTAGGTTTTTCAAAGGAATACTTTTTATCTTTGACGCATTCTCAGGTTCTTTGGTTGGTGAGAATTCATGTTTGGGACCAAGAGAAACAGGCCCTTTCTGAAGCTGTAGCTTTTCAGAAAATAGCACAGGCTTGTACATTTCTCACTCCATCTTGTGGAGAAACCTTATATTTAAATACAATCTCTAACTGGTCCGATAGGGTAGCCTTGACCCTAGCTCAGTTCAATATTATGCCCTCTGCATTAACTGAGGGCAGATTCACCAAGATTCCTCTTGACCATAGAATATGTAAGTTTTGTTCACAACATGCAGTCGAAACTGTAGTTCATGTTTTATTTGATTGTGCTATGTACAGGACTGTACAGGACTGTGCTGCGCTCTCTTACCTGTTCTCGCTGTTTTGCCTATCTGCTACTCCTGGTGTCTCAAGCTCTGTTGCTGGGATGGATCCAGGAAAGTTGGGGCCCTGTGTGGAATTGATAGGAATTATTGTAATAAATCATCCAAAGTTTGTCTAAAATGTCTGTCTAAAATGTATTTCTTGACCTTTTCCAAAAAAGTGCTGTATTCTGGAAAAGGGCTCCAGGGCAGGGGCTGTCAGGGGGGAAATGGGGGCTGGCAGGGGGGAAATGGGGGCTGGCAGGGGTACCCCCATATGGGCTATGCAAAATGGCTGCCATGACCATTCTGTGCATGCTTTCCCAAAATGGTGCTGGCAGTGTTGGTGCCATTTTGGAACTGGGTGTGCATGCACAGAATGATCTGACAGCCATTTTGTAAATGCACTGTGATTTTAATTTGTTTTTTAATACAAAAAATTATTTTAAAAAAATCACAGCACATGCACATAAATGACTGCCAGACCATTCTGTGCATGCACACTCATTTCCAAAATGGCACCAACACTGCCAGCACCATTTTGGGAAGCATGAACAGAACAGTCATGGCAGCCATTTTGCACAGCCTATATGGGGGTACCCCTGCCAGCCCCCATTTCCCTCCTGCTAACCCCTGCCCTGGAGTTCGATAACACCGAAGCCCCCCATGCCATGCCAGCCCCATTCCCCTCCAGTCCCATAGCCCTGACCCTGCCATCCATGCCAAACCCCAGCCCAGTCCCCTCTCCTCCTGCCTGTGCCCCATAACCCACACCCACCCCTTCCAGTCCGCTCCTGCCAGCCACCATAAGTTACCCACAACCTGCCATCCATGACAGCTCCCAGTCTCCTCCTGCCAGCCCCATAATTCCCCCCACCCCTGCTAGTTCCTATTCCCCATTTCCTTCTTCCAGCCCCCATAGGTAGCCTGGCCCCCCACCCTGACCCTGTCATGCCAGACTGGTGGCCCCCATCCTCCATTCCATCCTGCCAGACCAGGCCATTCCCCTACAGCTCTGAGTTCCTCACACAACTGTAAGTCAGAGAGAGGGGAGGACACCCCCCAGGTCCAGCTGCTGGCGAGAAGCCCCCTCCACCTGGTCATGGTTCCACTGGCTTCGTAGGTTGTGGCCTACGAAAAGGCCACAACCAGGACTACCCCCCCATCTCACAGCAAGGCCTGAGGGGCTGAGATGCTTGCTCCCACTCCCCACCCCAAGCCTGCCATACAGTGCGAATGGGTCTGGGTATTCCAGGCAGGCCAGAAGCTCCTGTCTCAGTGTGTCCTGTGTTGTCAGCTCTCTGCTCCCCCAGCTCTACAGCCGCTATTGCTGCTCAGTGCCTTGCCTCCTCCTGCTGCCAGCCGGCCCAGCTGCTGCCAGCCCGACTATCTGAACAGCCACCGTCTCTTTGCTTGCTGGGCCAGGTCCTGTGGGACCAGGTCCGGTTACTAGGGCTGATGTGGCAGCAGCTGTTACCGCACCGTGATTCCATTCTGCCATTTTGGAATTGCCCGCGCCACACCGCGGCTTTTCTGCGGACATTCCGCTAATTCCACCGGCATTCTGAAATTGCAGAATGGCAGAAAAATTGCGGAAACTGTTGGAAAACTGCTGTTCCACTATTTTGTGGCGCTGGCGGAATGGTGGAAGTAGCGAAAATGTCATGTTTCCTCTATTTTGCAAAGCCTGTGGAAGTAGCGGAATGAAATTAGCGGAACTGCGGAAGTAGCTGAATGAAACTAGTGGAATGAAAGCCTCTGCCATGTCGTACCACTAATTGCAGAAATGCTGTTTCCGGCGGAAATAGCTACCACTGCGACATTCCACTACAGCCCTACCGGTTACCATATGTTGCAAGCAATGCTTTCTCACTTCTGGGATCAGGAGGATGACTCAGTAAGCTCTCCTCCTCGCTCCTCTTCCTGCAGTCCCAGCCACGCCACTTTCACACTCTCAGACAGCACCAGTCACAGTGCTCTTACCGTTTGCACCATAGGAACTGTGCAGTGAGCATGCACTATAAGGTGAGGAGGAGGGAAGAAAGAGAACCAAGTGGAGGAGCTGCTGGCAGCTGGACCAGTGAGGTGCATGGGGAACCAGGGGCCCCCGGTCCCTGAGTCAGTCATGAGTCAAGGGGCCAGCCCAGCCGCCGCCCAGCATTTTTTTTTTTTTTTTTTTTTTTTTTTTAAGCAGCTCAGCCCCCTGACCATCCCCAAGATGTCATGGGGACCATCAGCCCTTCTGTAAATCTTCTGGTAGGGAGAATTGCCAATCTGCCCCTGGCTTGGGAAGACTACCTGCTGCAAAGTCACACTGTTAACATGCTAGGCCAGGGGTTCTCAACCTTTATCAAGTCATGAGTGCTGGAGTGACATAAGTGACTACTTGGGAGCACTGCATAATGTGCATAAATAATTTGCATAAGTATGCATAGATTAAGTCTCCCCTCTGCAATTCAGTTTAATTCATTTTAATGGAAATTGAGATAATTATTAATCCCAGCTCACATTGACTTTACTGGATGAAGGAGTGTTTCGAAGTGCTTCCTAGAACTAGTGACTGCTGATTTGTGGATCACTTTCACACATTTCCAGAGCGCTCTGGTGCTCCCAAGCACTAGGCTGAAAATCCCTGTGGTAGGCAATCAGGGATGTGCAAAATGAAGTAAGACATTGCCTCAAGAATGGATATTTAACTGAGTTTTCTTCAGGTAAGAAGAATAAAGGAAATGGGTGCTTACATTAAGCCATACTTAGAGTCTCCCACTCATTCATCCACATATTTTGCTGCTCCAATCCACACCAGCCCCTAGCCGTAGCTCAGCCTAGTCCATATACGCAGTGCTTAATTTGTAAAATAAATAAATAATAAATTGCCGGAGCCAAAGCCTACCCTAGAAGCTACTCCACAGAAGCCTCCACACAGAAGCCACGCCTCCCACTTGTCAGAACAGGAAATTGAACCTTAATCTCCAGCTAGCAACTCAATCATTGGTTCAAGGTGGGGGAGGAACAGATGGAGCAGGGCTGGAAGTAGGTGGAACTCAACTTTCTCCAGCAGAACTACACCAATATGGCAGCCACCCATATTACAAGTTACAGAGTACTATGGTGATATTGTCTAGGCTAGACATAAATGCTGATGAACAGAAACTGACTAACCCTGTTCAGGATGACAGCCCCTCAAAGCTTAGGGCTCTCATGCTGCTATATAATGGTTAATCCAACTATGTCTTCAGATCTGGGTGAGCTATGTCTTTTAACTTTGCGTACATTGCCCATTGGATAGGACAACTGGATAATATGTTAGGGGGGGGGAAACAACGTTATTTCATGAAAAATTCAGACCCACCCCCCACCACACACACCCACTGTATCTATACCCGATCTCTGTATATTCTTGGTCTTCCAGTATGTGGGTGAAAATTCCCATTTACTACTCCTCGACATTTTGTTACAAGCTCCCACAAGGGTTTGATAATGCTGAATTGCCTACCAAACTTGAGAGAAAAATGTTCAAAACCAGACTGAGGCTGGAAAGCAAGCAACTACTTAATGAGGCATGGTATTAATTATAAAGTTCATGACCCCTTGTTTTGATCCTTTGTCTAAAAGTAATTTGCAGGTAAGAAATACTTCTTTTGAACCTCTAAGGGGAAAAGAGAGTGTGAGACGAAGTTCAGGGCAAGACTAAAAAAAATAAATCACTTCAAGCTACAGTACTTCCCAATCTACAGATCATTTTCTCTTTTATTTAATAATTAATGCTGGCTACACCAGCATGTTTAAACCCTCCACAGATAAGAAATAATTAAGTTAACACCACTCAAAATGATATGCAACATCTCAATCAGTGAGAATTTTTAAGTGGGAACAAGGAGAGTGAAATTATTAGAAATGACCCCCTAGGATTTTTTATTTTTTTTGCTGAAAGTGTAAGTGAAAGATGCATTCACACATATGCAGATAACACCAAACTCTACTAAAGTTGCATCATCTGTTAAAATAAGTATGTAGCTGCCACAATCTTATGAATTCTCTGTGGTACCTATGCACCCTACTCCCCCACCCCTTCACGTCGGGCCCCAACATATAATGATACACTCTGAAAATTTGATAATAATTCAACAATTCCCATTAGAAGGATATACCAAAGAAATAAAAATAAAATAGCATTTGGATATCTAAATGAATATCTGCTATCATCACCCAGTTGTAAATGAAGGCATGCTATCTCTCTTTCTAGTCTCTCTCTTTTTAAAAAAAACCACAACCTTTTCCTGTATTCCAAAAATGCATTGCCCTGTGTTGTGATAAAGATGTGAATCTGGTGGCTGGATTTTGCTTTATTATGTTGATGTACCAATAAAGCAGTGTGGAAGTGTCTCACTCGATCAAACAGAGCACTGGCACATTAGCAGCCAAAATGCTGAAAGCCTTCCAGTTGGAAGGCATGGGGTGGGCCAACTGGCAGAGTGTTTATGAAAGGTGCATTCATGTTATGCTCAGTGCTAAGCTGCCTGCTGTGAATCAGAAAAAGAGAGGCGAGCAAAGCCTTATTGAAATGGAGCCTGGAAAAAGAGCAGCAGAGGCATAAGGACAATTAAGGGCTGCTGTTGTAGGAAGAATCAGGAAGGTTCGGGGCCCTGGAGCAAAGCTGGCAGGTGGATTCACACTGCTGAAGATAGCAGCAGGATGAAGCCATCATGATACTCTCTGTTGCCAGAGAGGTGGTTAGAACCCAGCTGGTCTTGATTACAAGTCCCGCAGAGAAAGGATTTGCAGCCACAAGCAAAGCCTTGAAAGCAGGAAGGTGGATTGAAAACCAACAGTCCACTAGGATGTATCTATCATCCATCCACTCCATTGCTAAATTTGTTCATTCAGGAGTTCATTAGTGCCACTGCAGAAAAACCTAACATACCTCCAGCATCATTTTCTTGGAGATATTTTTATTTCTTCACAGCCAAATTATGTAGCTGAACTGCGTAACCTGTATTAAGGTTGATAGTAGGGACAACAGCGTAGTGGGAAGCTTGTTGTGCTCAAGGCAAGGTCAGATTAAAGAATATGTAGGCCCATCCTAAGCAAGGGTGTAGTTAAGTTGGAATAGGTTCTGGTGCAGAAGATAGAAGGGACCCCATCAGGACCGGCACTACCAGATAGACAGCACAGGTACCCATCTAGGGTGGCAAGTTTAAGCTCCATGGCTGAATTGATGTGAGGGGAAAACCATCCCCTATAATCTTCCTAGTCACCCCCCACCCACCCCACACACACACCTCTGATCCAGAGCTGCAGTGGCTGGATGGGGGCAGGTGCATGCGCAGAGAAACAGGGCTGCCTAGGTGAGCAAGTTCAAGGGGGTGGATCCCCCCCATCTAACTGTTGCCAAACTCTGCAGCTGGATTAAGGTGTGTGTGTGAGGGGGTGAGAGTCACTCCCTTTATCTTGCCACTCTGGATGGCCCTGCTTCTCCCACGCATCACTCCTGATCCAGGTGCCGAGCTCAGCAGAGGTGGCCGGATTGGGCTGGAAGGCAGAGCCACTTAGGGTGGCAAGTTCCAGGGCATGGATCTCCCACACCCTGATCCAACTGTGGCTTAACTTCATAGCAGGAGGGGGTAGCGACTTCCTGAGGCTGCCTAGGGCAGAAATATCAAATATCCACTCTTGGGTCCCCTTGACAACCGGCTCCAATCACAGGGGACAAAGTTGCACCAAGGAACATGGATGGCTCATGGTCCCTGGTGTATTGCACTGCGTGTCCCATTATAGTTATGCCCTTGACACAAAGACCTAATTAGAAGTCCCCCATCCAGGCCTCTTGCATAATTACTCTTCTGAAATATTTAGAGTACTCAAAATACATGGATTGTGGACATATCAGTGCCTTTATTTCCTTATGCAGTTAAACAATAATTAAATCTCAAGTTTAGGCTATGGAGTCAGTCAGATATGCTGACTGACCCGTTATGTGGGAAGCTAACATAGACTGGTGGATTTCATGCTACAGCACAGTAAACAATAGGGTGAGAATATCGGTATCGGATAAATCTGATACACCCAATAATTGGGTATATTGGATTAATCCAATAATCACCAGTATCGGCATACCGGTTTTTTAACATTGGCCACTTTACCGGTTTTTTTACATTGTGGCCATTGACTTCAATGGCTGCAATGTAAAAAAACCTGGTAAACTGCGCAATGTTAAATAACCGGTATGCCGATAATGGTAAATCCGATACCAGGGAGATCTGATACTGATAAATCCAGGATTCTCCCCGGTGTCCCATCCCTAGTAAACATTGTGTTTACTTGCCCATGTTTTTGGGTTGCTGGATTTGGGAAGCAAAAATTCAAGCTTGTGCAGAAACTTCAGGTCACCTTTCACCAGAACAGATAGGAAATAGCATTGAAAGGTAAGTTTATGTAGTAAAGGATGACACAGCTAGAAAGATCTCTCTGCACTGAAAACATTGGGTAAAAACAGACATGAGATTGCTGGGACCACTCTGGTTGTCCTGTGGTGGTTGCTTCAGGGTGGAAAAGCCCAGGCAACATGACCTGGGTAAGGTCTGGGCAGTGACCTGTCTAGACTGTGTCCAGGGAGCCATCCCATTGGCTGTACATCCCAGACTGACTGTGTACAGCTGGAAGCAGAACAAATGTGCAGTCAACCACCCTGCCCATGCTTTCTCCCAGTGCCCCCCCCCCCGCCATGACAGGCAGCTATGGCAGCAAATGAGACATAGGGTATTTTCAGATGTTACAAGATCACAGTCAACCATGCTCAATTCCGGGCGGTGGCTGTGATTTCGGCAAGTCTATTGGGGGAAATGGATGTTTCCCCCCAGATGTTAGCACGGCGTGGAATTACATTCACCACGCGAGCGGCCGAAGCGGAGGGACCAGCGGCCGCCGCATGCTGAATGTAATTCCACACTGGGGTAAACCCCGGCGTCTCATCTGGTCTGGCACCACGGCCCAGGATCACCGGTGGGATCCCGGGCCGTGGCGAATCCGGCCCGACGCACCGGCTGCATTGGCCCCACCGCCCGCCCGTCTCCCCGGAGGGTGGGTGGCGGGGTGCGCGGAGGGTCCCGGGGCCGTGCGGCCGCACGTTGTACTGCATGGCCCCGCCCCCTCCCAGATTCCCTGCCGGGATCCCCCCGGCACGTCTGATACGGCATGACTGGGTGATCCTGGCGGGGAATGAATTGAGTGATTTTGGTATGGGGCAAATGGGCGCCGTAACTTCTGAAATCACCCATAGTCATGACTGCTGGCCATGGTGGCCCTGGCCCGGGTCAGGAAATCCATAGCTACACAGATGTGTTCACCCGCCCTGGTCTGCTTTGGCCTGCTCAGGCAGACCTTAACCCAGGCTGTGATGTCAGAAGTCATCCAGAGGTCATAGCTCCGGCTATCCCCCAAATCCCCTGAAGCAATCCCTGGCCAACATCTGTGGCACATGTTTACACATGCCACCAGGTCCTGTGTCAAAGTGGGCCCAAATAACATCTGCTTTTATTTACCCATCAACTACATGATTAGATGACCTAACTTTGAATAAATGGTATACTATGCCTTATCTTAGTAGATGTTTGCTTGTAGTTGTGAAAGCTATCACAACTACTATCCATAGTGCAATTGTGAGTGCTCATAATTTATCACAAATCTTCTCCAATATTTTCTACCATGACTATAGGTTTTAATTGATAGGTATTGCACAGATTTATCTGAGGAAAAATCATGAGGTGTTTTAAAATGAGCAAGGTGGGCAGGGGGTCTGTGGTCACTGAGCGTCATAGCTGCAGGGTGTCCATGCATGTGATATACATGAGGAGCACTTCACTCAGGTGGCTACCAGCATGGTAGCCATGGAGGCAAACTCCGCACATGTGACTGGCCCTGCATGGAACACTCCCAATCTTTCAGAGGTGCTTCATGTGGGGCCATGAGTGACTGATGTGTGGTTCTTGGGAGCATGCTCCCCCACACATCACCTTCCCATGAGCAGCTGAACACATGGCTGGTGGGGGGGGGCGGCTATGTGTGGATTGGCAAAATTTCATTAGTTACAGTATGCACTGAAAAAGGTATGTTTTATGGGAAAATATACCTTTCTGTGTGCGTGTTCACTCGCATGTGCACAACAAATGAAAATGTGATGCTAAATCAAAGAAAAGATGAGTTCTAGGCTTCATTGTGGTGGGATTTTTTCATGTAGTTCTATTCCCATCCAGGAATGAGCCTTTTCTTCACCACACGTTAGGTGTTAACAGGTGTCCAAATTAGATGTCATCCCAATTGGAGGGTGGTTCCCCTGGCTGGGTGAGCTCTGGCTGTTGGAACAAATATTCCTGCAGCCTCCCCCATTCAGGGGGGCGGGGAGTGATGTGACTATTCATCCATGCTCCTGACATTGCTCCACTTACCACCATGATGGGCAGCCATGACTGGACACCATGACAACTCCTCCAGCTGGGAGGACCCAGGGTCTTATTATTTATTTATTTATTTACGTATTTTTATGCTGCCCTCTCATGCACAGCATCTTGAGGTGGCTAACAACATTTTAAGACAAATAATATTATAAAAATTAACATTTAAAATAACCCAGCAATAAAACCAATAAAAACCCACCCTAATCCAACCCATCCTCTCTCCCTCGGCAAAGGCCAGGCGGAACAGCCAGGTCTTACACTGTCTATGGAAAGAGGGGAGGTCTATAGCCAGGTGGACCTCCAACAGGAGGGAGTTTCACAGCCACCGAGAACTCCCTCCTCACCTTTGACACCCAGGGAACCTCAAGGAAGGCACCCCCGGCTGACCGACAAATGTTGCCTCCCAGCTCACCCAGCTGAAGAACAGCTTAGTGCAAACTTAGAGCCCAGTTTTATCTGGCCCGGCTGCCACCCCAACACATTTCAGACCCAAATGCCATCCTGGACAGGGTTTGTACAAGGCCCACATCTGGCAGGCCCAGGACAAATGCACCACCATGATGCTCATCCAGCTGGGCCAGCATCAAGTGTGTAAACACCTAATGATTTTGACTGGGTTTTTCTCCTGTTCACCAGTCATTAGGCATAGAAAATTGTGATTATTGTTGCTGCATTTGTCTTCACCAGATCCTCTTCTGACCTCAGCTTTCACAACATTTTCATAGTGACTTAATCAATTTATGACTGGAGCACCTAAGCTGTACTCCATTGTTTCATTCCTTTGTAAATGGCTGAATCCATTTATTATTATCATCGTCATTAGTATTAGATATTGTCATCCCTATATAGCTACACCATCCTTTTATTATAAAGTGTGTGGTCACCGCTCTACAGTTAAGGTGAGTAGTACTCTCCATTATAAAGCATGAACATTCTATTCATTTAAAAATTGATATGATTGAAGTTATGTATGTAATGTTTGGTGTGAAGGATCCCTTGAATATGGGGTTGACTCTGTCCAAAATTCAGCCAAATTGGATGTGAAATGGCAGAGAGATCACAGTTTAAGAATTGGAGTTTTCCTCCCCCGACTGGGTGGGTGTGGGCTGTGTGGGCAGAATCTGGGATGAGGGAAACAGCTGGAAGTGGGGAACATCATCTGGGGGAAGGAGGAGATGGGGGAACCCAACGAGGGCTACAGGAAAGGCAGGAGTTGTTGGAGGCAAATAGAATTAAAGGGGAAGGAGGAGAGCATAGGTGTAAATGGGGGCTAGGAGAAGGTGAATTTATTTATTTATTATCCATTTTTACCCTGACCCTTTTTCTTAAGCGACTTGGGGTGGCTTACAAATATAAACAACAATCATTTAAATAAGCAATAAAACGTACAATATAATAAATAAAATGAAAACTAACTAGAACTCTGGCTTGTCTATAAAAACAAGAGAGGGGGTATATTTTCCTATCTAACCCATCTCCCCTTTCCATCCCCCTCCCCCCCCAAATCACCTGGTGGAAGAGTCAGGTTTTCTGTCAGAAGGAGAGATGGTCCAGGCTAAGGCAAATGGGGAATACAGGGAAGGAGGACTGTGTGGAGGCCAGCAAGGGTCTATGGGTAAGGCAGAAGAAAGTAGGGGTGAACAGGGGCTACAAGAAGGGCAGCAGAGAGAAGGAGGACAGGATGGAGAGGTGAACAGACGAACACACACGCACATACACACATGCATAAACAACTAGGCAGCTGAAATATTGCTTTCAACAAGTTGAAGATGCCACGTGGAAGCATGCTTGCCAAGAATGGTCCAGTCTGGAGAGGTCTAAAAACTGCTAGATGGAGACTCACCCAAACTACCTATGAAAGTGGTGCAGGGCTGAGCAGAACAGAAACAGAGATAGTCTATTGTGATCTGTAGCTCCTGAGCGTGATTGCTCCTTATTCAGAGGAAGAGAAAGAGAGCACCTAGTGAACATGGAAGAATTCTATGAACATCTTCTGTCTCTGAAGTTATAAAAGTAACCAGACTGAGGGTGATTTCAGACGTGACGAGATCACACTGAACCACACTGAACCACGGTGAACCCCGCAGCGGGGCGAAAGGCCCCTGCACATCTGCACAGCGTGCGCCAGATGTTGGCCACGCTGAATCTGCAACGGGGTCAATTTGAACCACGCTTCCCGGGCTAGCCGGGGGAAGGTCCCGGGAAGCGTGGTCAAATGGACCGCGGGCCGTGGCGAACAAAAAGTAACGTCTGTTCGCGTGCCACGGGCCGGGATCCCCGGCGGGATCCCGGGCCGTGGCACGATCGGCCAGACGCGGCGGCCGCATTGGCCCCGCCGCCCGCCCGTCTCCTCGGAGGGCGGGTGGCGGGGTGCGTGGAGGGGGCGGGGCCGTGCGGCCGCACGTTGCGCCGCGCGGCCCCGGCTCCTCCCACTTTCCCCGCCGGGATCCCCCCGGCACGTCTGTTGGGCCGTGCCGGGGTGACCCCGGCGGGGAACGAAGACGTTCGTTATGGTACGGGGCCAAAGGGCCCCGTAACGTCTGAAAATACCCAAAGAGGAAGCCTGTGGAAACTAGTATCATTCTCTGGAGTGAGTCATTGAGCCAAAAGGCTTTGCAGTGACAGCAAGCCTCCTGGCTTAGTAAGTGGACCCCTTGCCCTGTGGAAGGTGCATATGTAGACAATAGTCTCTAGAAGAGCTTGGAAGGATACAATCAGAGACTTAGCAATTCATAGGTAGCTAAGTGTGTTTAATTTAATTTAATTTAATTTATTTATTATTTAAAACTATTATACCTCACCCTCTCTGACCACAGGCGGCTTGTGGTGGATTACAACAATAAAAACAAAATAATAATACTTCAATTAAAATACAACATAATATAACATCCCCCCACTCTCCCCACCAACATTATCTCCATCGTGTCAGGATTCAGCTTCAGTCAGCTCTGCCTCATCCAGTACACTACAGCCATCGAACACTGGGAAAGCATAAAGACTGCCAGGCCTAGGTCCATTGAAAATGCAAGGTACAGCTGAGTGTCGTCAGAATATTGATGACAACTCACTCCAAACTGCTTCATGACCTCGCCTAATGACTGCAAGTACATGTTGAACAAGAGCAGGGACAGAATAGAACCTTGTGGGACACCACATGTGAGGACATTGGGGGAAGATGACTTATCTCTCAGCACTACCTACAGGTTAGGTAGGAACGGAACCATTGTAGAACCATCCCACCCAATCCTGCCTGGTTTCACAAGTAAGTCACCAATGACTCATGATCAACCATGCCAAATGTTGCCGAGAGATCTGATAGGACCAGTAAGGTTGAAAGTCCCTGGTCCATCGCCTGGTGCAGGTCATCAAGCAAGGCCAACAGAGCAGTTTCAATGCCATACCCGGGGTGAAAGCTAGACTGGGAGGGATCTAGAAAGTTGAGGCTATCTAGATGCTCCCAGAGCTGCTGAGCCACCACCAGTTCAATAACCTTCCCTAAGGTTATTGAAATAAGCCTTTATTTCTCTAGTTCTGTCTCATTCAGAATTAAGCAAGACATTCTTATCTGTTGGCTAACTTGAGGTGTTGCGTGCTTTGGCAGATAAACTTTCACTTTAGTTGAATTTGCAGTACAAAGTGGAGTGCGTGTTTGTTGTGTTATTTTTAATTTCAGGTGTCATCAATATATTTTATTGTTAGCCGAGGCTATTACAATGTATAATAACAAACATAACAGACATATAAACACAACAGTATAAGCAATATAAACCATAAATCCAAGAAAAATACATTCCAAAATGCCACAAACATGACATCAATTAAATTCTCTCAGAGGAAAGCTATGTCAGACAAACATAGCCACCAGAAAATCCTCCTAAACCCTAAACCTACCTAAACCCAACATGCCAGGAGGAGAAAGAAATCACACCTCATATGGGGGGCCCCAGTCAGACTTCTCTAATCTGCAGATATAGCTGGCAAAACCTAGCCACAGATCTAGCCATCTCTGAATCCTTATAGTTTAGAAGGATCTTAGACAGCGTGCCCAAATCACATTGAGCTACACAATACTGACCCTTCTAGGGACCTCAATACTCCCTTCTAGGGACCTCAAGGACTGTACAGTGGAAAAAAATATGGACACAGGTATCAGGTTCCTGCAACTCGCAGAGCTGGCATAAGCTGTCCTGTTTCAATATACCCATATAGCACCCCTCTACGAAAGCCGAGGGAAAAGAGTTGCATCTGAATCGGGTATACACCCATCTACGGCCCGAGTCCAGCCACAAAAATAGATAACTGGCACTCGGGCACAGGTGATCAGCCCGGGGTCCGGGGAAATTTCCTGAGAGGCCAAAAGAGTCCTCTCATACTGTAGTTCTTGATCTTCCAGACGTCTTCGTATCAAAGTCAAGGAACTTGATATTCCAATCCTCCTCAGCGATTCACAGGAAAACCCAGGTGATTCAACACCACCTCAACCTGATTCGCCCAGGAGCTAAGACCCCCATCGGCCACCAACATGGCCAACAGAGAGTTATTCTGAGGTGGGAAAAGATAGACCCTAACCCAGAAATTAAGAAGTAATAACTTCGCCCTTGATCTCATAGTGGGAATAAAGTTTCCAGCCACAAAAGCACTACAAAGTGGAGTGCTTGCATCCAGAAAGTTTTCCACCTTTGCCAATTTGGGTTCTCTGTTGCCATCCCCACCCTTAGCCCCTGCTCTCCTAGCCCTGGGCTCTCCCCAAGTCTTCTGCTTCCCATCATCACCCTCTCCATTCCTCAGCTTTAGTGTTGTCCCCAACTTGCAGAAGAAGAGGATTATGACTGAAAGACCCATACAAAGTGTGGGTGCTTGGAGCCTAAGTTGGAATTGAGCACAGTACATGAGACTGTACAATGCCTTTACTGTTTACACGGCACACAATTTAAGACAGGAGCCTTAACTTGCAATTCCCATGCTTTTGTGTGTGTGATTGAATTTGCAAGAGCCTTAACTTTTCTTGTAAACTGGAGGTTTTTTGATTATGGAATCTTTATTTTCTTCATGACACATTTATACTGAATTAACATTAAAGGTCACCAGCAGGTTGGTACTGGGTGCTTAAGAAACACACAACAAATGACAGTCTCTATCTAAAATGGTTTAAAAATTAAAAGACAACACATGACAGCAAATGGCACAAACAGGCAGACTGGGGAGACAAGGGAACAAATCTAATAGAATATGTGAAGTTTTTAGCTAGTCAGTTGCAGTAATTGCAACTTGCCATATGCAAGTGCTATCAAACACTCGTATCAAATTGGCTCCAAGTTTCATCATGGTGTCGACAGATGAAGCCATCTTGTACCTTTCACGTTTTACTCCAAAAGAAAAATGAGCTACAAACTTGGAGCTATATAATGAAGTAAGTTTAGATTTTAATTAAAAAATGAAAGTTAAAAGCCAGGATGGCCAGGAATAAGCTGCCAGTAAAAGTTGTGCCTGCCCTAAGCCTGATAAGGAGGAAAGTGTGGGTTTTTAAATTGAGATTGCTGCTAGTGTGGCTGCAGGTTTCTGCAGTGACAAACTGTACTTAAAGATTCCAGCAGCCCCTGATGAAAAGCCTTTCTCATTCACTAATGCTTTATGGGAGTGCTGCAGCCGCTTGGAATATTTTTCAAGCAGAAAGCCGTCATCATGACAACACCAGAGTAAAGGAGGGCAAAAAATTCTGTCTGGTAGGGAAATAAAGACATCTTAAGCTTGACTTCAAAAGCTCTCTACAGCAAACAGTAGCTGTGGAGATACCGTTTCATCTTTGCCTCTGGGATATTATTAAGTCTTTCTAGTAGCTCTAACTGCAGGAGAAGGGATTACAGAAGTTGCTGCTGTGTAGCTGCCTGCCATACAAATATCTGGAAAGGCACAGATCACGTTTTTGTATAAGGGCCGCTTATTAGACAGTACAGAAAGCTTAACCTAGAATGAATAAAACAGTGCACCGTGATAGCCTCACACAAACAAAAGCATGCGACAGACTCACAATGCATATTGGCCTTTCAAATGCTTTGAGAGAATTTTCCAAGTTCTTGGCTTCTTTTTTTTGTCACTACAGTGTATACAGCGATTGGTGCCAGTTGAGGTCACGCTTCGTTGGAACAGATATCATCATAGCATTGCCATTCACACTCCTTCAGTTAAGGTTGTGTCAGCATTTCCATGACAAATCTTTACTTTCAAGAGGCTACAGCTTAATCGCAACAAAGTCCACAATTGGCGGCAATAGCACACACAGTTCTGCTACTAAGAGTTTTGTGTCTGAATGCCGAGGGTTGGGGGTGGGGAGTGATTACGGGAGCCTGTATATGTTTTGTGTGACTAGTCAGTGAAGGCTTTTTGTTTTAGAGTGGACATTGTAGAGTCACAGCCCTTAATGTAGGCTAATTGTTTAGCTACGTTGAAAGAAAAAAGACCAAGCCCTTTCAGTTGTTCAGTACATCTTAGCTTGCCATTAAAAACTGACACAAAGCTTTGGTGAGGAAGCTTTTATAAGGTAAGCTCAGAAATAGGTTAAGATGTAACTTACTAGATCCTGACCAAATGAAATTAATATAGAGAAATGATTGTGTTTGATATATTTATATATATATATATATATTTCTATTCTGTGCTTCAGCAGTTTTCAATAGCATATTGTAAAAACTTCTGTCAAGTCTCTTGCACCTGCACTCTTTAGTAGATGACATTTTGCTCTTGAAAAATCACTATAAAAAGATAACCCATCTCCAGTAAACACTGCAAAGGAATGGAGTACAGAAGTGGAAGCTGAGCAGCTCTGAGGAATGATTTTGTGATAGACAGTCTTAAACCATTAAGTCAGTCAGAGGTTTAAATTTCTCCTTTGGCCGATAAGTCTAGAAGGCCTCCAAAATGACAGTGTGGTTAGTCTTTGGATTATTATTATTATTATTATTATTATTATTATTATTTTATTATTAATATAGCACCAGCAGTGTACCTGGTGCTTTAGAGAACAATAAGATAGATGCGGTCCCTGCCAATGGCTTGCAATCTAATAGACATGGAGGGGGAGACAAGGAGAGGGGACATTTTCATTTCATTTCATTTCATTTATTGGATTTATATACCGCCCCATCCTGCACAGCAGCTCGGGGCGGTTTACAACAATAAAAACATTTTTAAAACATTTAAAATACAACCATAAAACATATAATAAAGCTGGTGGTATACAAAAATAAATCAACAGGTGGGGGATTAAAAATCACCCTCCCCCCTCCCTCCCAAAGGCCTGGGCAAACATAGGGAGAGACAAGGGATAAATAACATTCAAGTGGACGTGAAGTCGCAGGTGACCATGCTTGGCTTGGCTGCAGTTAGGCAGGAGTCTGCGGGGAGGCCAGACAGTAAATATTGAAAGGAAAGTTCTAACAGGTGTCAGGAAAGGCGGCGAGGAAGAGGTGGGTTTTGAGGAGGGATTTGAAGGTGCGGAGGGTGGGGGCAAGGCGGATGTGGGCAGGGAGGGAGTTCCAGGCATGGGGGACAGCAAGGGAGAAGGGGCAAAGGCGGTTAGGGGAGCAGGGGAGATGAGGGAGAGCGAGGGAGGGGGCAGAGGAGGAGCGGAGAGTGTGTGCAGGAGTGTGTAAGGATACCAGGCCTGAGAGGTAAGAGGGAGCTAGGTTGTGGATACCAGGAGGGATTTATAAGTGGATACCAGGAGTTTGTGAAGAATGCGTTCGTGAAGGGGGAGCCAGTGAAGTGAGGCGAGGAGAGGCTGCACGTGGTCGAAGCAACGGGCTGAGTGGATGACCCTAGCAGAGGAGTTTTGGATGGAGATAAGGGGGGACAGGTGAGAGCGGGGGAGGCCAGTAAGGAGGAAGTTGCAGTAGTCAAGGCGAGAGATGACCATGGCGTGAACAAGGGTTTTGGCAGAGGAGACAGAAAGAAAGGGGCGAATCCGAGCAATGCTGTGGAGGGCAAAATGACAGGACTTGGCAACAGAGTCGATGTAAGGTAGGTTTAAAGGAAAGGTGAGTATCGAAGATGAAGCCCAAGCTACAGGCTTGGGGAACAGGGCGGATGGTGACCCCATCAATAAGGATGGACAGGGAAGAGGGAGAGGAATGGTAGGGAGGAAAGATAAGGACTTCAGTCTTAGCCATGTTGAGCTTGAGCTGATGTTGGGACATCCAGGCGGAGATATCAGAGCGACAGTTGATGAGGCGAGCTTGGACAGAGGGAGAGAGAGGGGGTGGGGAGATAGAGACTATGGCGAAGGGAGCATTTCGCCAACTACATCTGGTGCGACGACTGCGACCGTATGTCTCGGGCTCGGATCTGGCCACCATCATCCATGCTTTTGTTACCTCTGGACTGGACTACTGCAACACGCTCTACATGGGACTGCCCTTGATGATGGTCCGGAAGTTGCAGCTAGTGCAAAATGCGGCGGCCCGTCTCTTCACAGGGGCGGGGCTCCATGAGCACATTACACCTGTGCTCCGCATTCTGCAATGGCTGCCTATTATCTACCGGGCCCAATTCAAGGTATTGGTTATGATGTATAATGCCCTAAATGGCTTGGGTCCTGGTTACCTGTGAGACTGCCTCAGACCCCGGGTTACTTCGCGGCCCTTGTGGTCGGCTGGGGATGCCCAGCTTGAAGTTCCCATGGTATGCCGGGTGGTGACGGCACAAAGGGCATTCTCGGTGGCCACGCCTCAGCTGTGGAATTCCCTCCTGCTGGAGGCTTGTGTATCCCCAGATCTCCCCTCTTTCTGTAGATGTTGTAAAACCTGCCTGTTCCGCCGGACCTTCGGGGAGGTGGTGGAGGTGGTGGGAGGGTTTTTATTGTTTTTGCCTGAATGCTGTGTCCATTTTATATTTTTATTGTATTTCAATTGTTTTGTGATATTTAAACTGATTTTATTATTATGTGTATGATGTATGCTGCCCCGAGCTGCCATGTGCAGGAGTGAGCGGTGTAAAAATATTTATATAAATAAATAAATAAATACATAAATAGTAGCCTCCCCTCCTTGTCTCATCTGGCAGCACCCAGTGGCTGCAATCCCAAACCCCTCTGTGAGGATTCTGCACACAATGGGTATTTTCAGTCGTTACGAGATCACACTCAACCACAGTGAACCACGGTCAATCCTGCGGCGGGGCCAAAGTGCCCTGAACGTCTGTTTGGTGGCCGCCAGATGTTCACCATGGTCAATACGCATTAAGCGGGGGGCCAAAATCGAGAGGGAATTCTCGGTGGCTGGGCCGTGCCTTTGGAACTCCCTCCCGCAGGAAGCTCTCCTGGCCCCAAGCCTTTTAACATTTTGGCAAAGTTGTAAAACCTGGCTGTTCGCCCAGGCCTTTGAGGAAGGGGGGGAGGGGAAGGTGAGAGGGTTTTTATCTCCCCCACCCAATTTATTGTTTTATGATGACCCTGGCCCTGTTTTTTAATACTTGTATTTTGAAATGTTTTAATTGTTTTAAATGTTTTTATATGTGTTATAATTTTGTATTGTAAGCCACCCTGAGCTGTTTTAGGAGAGGCGGGGTAGAAATTTGAGAAATAAATAAATAAATAAATAAAATACCCACATGGGGTCAATTTCAACCATGCTTCTGGGGCTCCCCGCGGGACAATCCCCGAAAGCGTGGTCAAAGAGATTCCTGATGGGAACCAAAAAAAAGTAACGTCTGGCCGGCAACCACTGATGGGAATCAAAGGAAATGATTTACAGCCGGGGACAAAGCACGCAGCATCGCTGCTAGGCAACGAGCGACAACACAGGCTGGGGAGGGAGATTTAAAGGGCACACAGCAGCATCCGGGACGAGCCGCCCCGGCACCTTCCGAGTGCTTTGATCACGGCCCGGGCTGGGATTGGCATAACGTCTGTTGCACTGCCCCGGGCCGTGATCCGTCGGCTTGATTCCCTGCCGTGGTCCCAGTCCCGTCACATCTGTTTGGAGCTTTTTTTGACCACAGGAGGTGGTTGTTCGGTTCATCCCCGCTGGGGATCCACTGTGGTGAATCGGGACCGCGTAACATCTGAAAATACCCAATATCTCTGCCATGGACTTGCACGCATGTGCATGTGAAGGGGTTTCATGATGTTTCTGTGGGCCATGGGATAATCCCCACCATGCTCTACACATTTTCTTTATGAGGAGTTCAAGGGTGGGATATTAAAGTAAATGTGTAGATCTCATATTTATGTAAAAGAACTCAAGCACCCAAATCCCATAGGGAGCTTTTAGAAAAAACAACACATTTTTATAGTTCATCAGTTAGTAGATGTGAACTAGGGTTAGGTTAATCAGTCAGTTTTGGCAGTCATAAGAATAGATTCATGCATAAAGAGAGGAGACTTGAAATGCAGATGAAATCAAATAGAGAATGCCTTACCTATTTAATTGAGCAGGACAGAAGCAATCTGGAAACTGAATTCTGACGAGAATCAGTTGAAGTTAGGTCCACAAATACTAGCTACTACTCTCAAAAGACAACAGGTCCAAAAGTTCCACTTTGATGCATTTACCATTAGCCTCCCTTTTCTTGAAATGCAGTCTTAAATATCATAAGACTTTGATGAATAATAAATAGAAGCAGAAATGAACAAACAATCTTACAGTAGGCAAAGGAGCAGGGACAATTCCAGGGATGTTGCCTCCCCCCCACCCCCTCTCATTAAGGTAATGCTTTATGCATTTGACACAGTTAATAAAGAAACATTATAATCTAACATTATAACAGGGGAAAACACATCCTTGTTGAGTTTGGTTGACATGAGGTATTTGCCATCCTCATTAACTGGAGAAGTTATGCTGGCAACCATTTACTTCCACAAGGTAGATCAGTGCTTGATAACCAGGCTAAGGGCTGCACAATCAAGCCTTTTTTGAGGTAAATATTGCCAATGGGATAGTTCATTGCAAAAATAAAATAAAATATGGTGATGATAGCACAACTTCGTCACATTAAGGTCGATGTTAACAAGGTCTAGACAAAGGGAAGCAGTTTTATTCAGTAAGGCATTTAAGCATGTGCTTAAGTACCTTAAAATAAAGGAGAAATGAAACACAGAACTTAAATCGAAGTGCTTTCCCTTAAAACAGGATGTTTCCTATTGTAGTCCCAAGAACAGTTGAAATGTAATGTTCTCCGTTAGGAACGAATGATACTTAATATCTTGTAAGTTAAGGCTAGTTTGGAAGCAATGTTAAGCTCTGAAATATAAATACATTGATGTACATAAGTTATGTCAATTAAGGGTATTGCACTTGTTTTAAGTTCAGGAACCTCCCTGGGCTTTACTAGTCCTCCTGAATGCATTATTAGAAAGAAAGGGTGTCCTATTGCTTGCTCGTTTTCTGTTTCCGTTCACTTACATTTCTAGAGCATTCCTGGCTTCTGGCATGAGAGGCAGTCATTCCTATTTCAAACAAAGAAAAATGTGAGACAAAACAAAAAGGATAGCACAATTCTATGGCTGGATATTTTCCCCCCATAATTTATTGTAAAGTGGAATCTTGTGTCAGGCTTCTGTAACATGTAATTGGGGGGAGATTTATACTGCTTCAGAATATGGTCGTTTTAGGAGTCAGATGTAATTGTGTAAGGGATTTTTGTGGAGCAACAACCTACTTGCTAATTATGTTTGTGTCCCATTTTGAGGAAATGTATCAGTCAGCCTGAGTAATCTACTTTTGTATAGAGACATAACAGGGAGAGGGGGATATTTTGAGCCTTTCCACAAGGCATCTAAACACAGCACAAAATCAACACCTTTCTTTACAATAAAAACAACAACAACGCAGACTTCTCTGTACATATATTAATGCACTCCATGATAGCCTTAGGGTCAGTAGAGTACTACTGGAATCTGCACTCCAGATAATATAACTTCTTAAAGTGTGTCTTAGGAGAGATCGGGCATGCCACATGCAGTGTGATAAGTCCTTTTAGGCACATAGCCAAGCTATGTGACCTGCAACAGAAGATTAATTTTCATGCCTATGTTTTAGCAGCAAATATGCTATCGTGCTGAATATACATGCCAAAGAGAACTCTTTAATTCATAGTAATGTGTGTTGATAAATGAAGCTAGCATGAGAACAATATAGTGGGAAAATATAGTTATTTTTCTTGTGTAAAAATATCAAACCGTTTGCATATTGCTGGGTAAAAAACTCACACTGAGGTTGTACCAGTTTCTTTTCAAACTCTTAACAGTGTGAGAAATGTTAACAGGCTTCAGCATGTTGCTGAACGACATTTCAATTGCTGAATTACAACCAGTACATTTCAATTTCAATAAATTAACATCAAATAATAAACTTATCTTACATTAACCATACAAAAATAAAATGTTTGCAGTTTATTTTCTAGCTACAGTTTTTGTTTTTGTAAATTGAATAAGGAAGCAGGCAAATATAATTCATTAAATTCACAACACATTTTACTTTAAAATGTTTTTAAAAAACCTCTAGGCAAGACTAATGCTATATAAAATTGTATACATCTCTGATTTTATTTCAACATCAAAGATAGCATTAGTAATTGTAGCAGTTGTAGAGACATGTATCTAGCAAATCACCTTTGAGGATTTATCAAGATTAAAAATGTCTTTTCATAAGCTTTTAAGTTTTATTTGATTGGTTAGTTCACAGCGCATGATTTATTTGCAATCTCCAGAATATTTGTGGAGAATTTTGAAGATTAAAACTGTGTTCGTAGTACAATGTCTGCGCAGAGATTTATTTTGGTAATAACAGCTGATGACTACCTTTGTGCTTTCCAGCGGTTCCTCTGATCGAACACCCTTTGTCTTGGAAATGAGGGAGGTAAAGACAGCCCCAATAGGGATGATAAAATTAGACTTTCTTGTTGATTTCATCCATGGCTACTGACTGAAAGCTGAGAGCGATTTATTTATTTTTTCAAGTGGCACCTATAGACTTTAGGAGACTAAAATACTTCCATGAAATTAACCAATGCATAAATCATTTCAGATTTTTTTAAAAAATCCTCTTTTTAAGTGATGACAGCAGAAGGAAATGTATATTTTTATTTCAAGTTTTCTCCTTTTTTAAAACTAAAAGATAACTGCAAATTTTTTTATATAAAAGTAATAAGCTTTTCCAAGATATTTGTGTATACTGAATTTCTACAATAGAGAAGTTTTTTTTATTATTATACATATAGTTTGATATTTGAATTAATCATATGTTAAGTCTCTGTCCTCAGTACTATAGAAGTAGAGCAATGTCCCTATATTTTAATGGTATAAAAAATTAATACTTAAATCCTCTTTTTAGTGGAAAAATGGAAATAGCAAAGCAGCTCTTCGACAGCGATTGCAAAATGGCAGAAAACCAGCTGACTGTAGGGGAGAATGATAAGCAAAATGCCAAAACACAAGATGAATTGTTTAAAATCTTATTTAATATTTGACAGTAACAGAGATATAAAATGAAGAATAAATGAAAGGATAGGTAGTTCAGCAAAGCTAAAAAGCCAAAGGAAAGCAAAAGTACATTTAAAAAAAACAACTATGTTCATAGATTATAATAAATCTCCTTGTAGTCATGTACTGTAACATAAAGCTTTGCTATATAGTGTGGTTTAAATTATTTCTCTTAAAGCCAGAGGTGTGCTGGAGGGATAGCAGCTGTAGTGTCGAACAATAGTGCTGCAGGCATTATGCCAGCATAGAGGAGAGCAGGCACAATGGCTCTGGGGATACTAGGAGAAGCATGCTCAGCACCAGTATTTGATATAACTTTTAATACTGTACAGTGCGTGATTTGATTTGATTTTTTTAGAATGGACCTTCAGGCAATTGCAGGACGGTGGGGGTTGACCACCTATGTAATTCACCCAGGTAATTTCATCTCAATATATTCACAACCCACCACTCCCTACTGTTTACAGTTGATGAAAGCAGCTGAAGTTGTCTTCCCGTTTGTCATAAAACTGCCTTAGTGGCTCTAGTAATCTCTTGTTTAAGAGAAATTATGCCTATGGTTGCTTTGATTTCTCTTAGGCCTGCAACAGCTAGGGGCATAGTTCTGCTATAGTTTAATCCACTGGTTCCCAAAGTTATTGCCTGGGTGAGTCCATGTTGAGAATGAAATACAGTTCTTTGTCTTCAGGTATTAACAAAGACATAGAAAATATATGAACTATCTAGGAGGATTGTTACTCCACTTGCAGATGCAGTTGGTGTACAGGCTACCAACCCATAATTTGGGAACCTGTGGCTTAATTGCTATTCCGTGAACATGGATTTATTTCACACACACCCCGGGGTGGGGTTGACAAAACATTTAATTAAGCCTGTGCAAAGTTTAAGCATTTGACCAAAACTGATATGCACAAGACAACTAAGTAAATACAGCTTCTAAAATGAACGGATGCTGATTCCTCTCATATTGTGGAATTGGCCTTATGCCTTTTTTGGGGGTGTAGCATGTCCTCTCAATTGCACAAGCAAATTTTGTTTTCTTTTACATTGAGTAGAGCTTCAGCTAAATTCATAGTTAAGTTATAAACTATTCAAATTTTATTTATTTATTTATTTGTTTATTTATTGCTTTTATATGCCGCCCCCTTCTGCACACACAGATCGGGGTGGCTAACAACATTTTTAAATATATAAAATTATAAAATTAACTCACTCATGGCTTCATCTAATAAAATTCTAATAAATCTCTGAAAGTGTCTTAAATATCCATGGAACTTTGGAATATAAACTTTTGATTCAATATATGCATAAATCTGCCTATGCCTAAATGACAGAAAAGTCTTTAGAATTTGGTTGGTTTTATCCTTCTTAAATAAAAAAAAAAAAATAGCACAAAGAGTATAAAACGTTTAAAAAACAATCCTTCATTTGGAAATATTCCATATCAATCAATTAATCAATCTATTTTTATTATTGATACAGCCACTGGCCTTTACAACATACAGCTGTTAAAACATTTAAAACAATAAAATTTAAATTAAAACTGAGTAAAAATGGAAATATTCCATATAGATGAGAGTAGGCATATAATGATTACTTGATATATTTAGTTTACAAGTACACCTATAGGTGATATTCCTGCTCTTTGTATGATTTTTATGAGTTTGCTGTTGTAAACTGGACAAGACCTGTCACTTACTATAAAACCTATTGCAGTTCTATATTAAGCAGGTAAATTCTTATAGCTTTCAACAGTTTCGTGATTCTGATCAGAAATTTCCATGGTGTAAAAGGTTGCTGGAATACCTGATCTTCACAACACTACAACTATCACGTGCTATCCATAAACGGGATGTTTTAAAACTATACTATCAAGTTAGAAGAGAAAAGTGAATATTGTTCCCAAAAGGGGGATTTTAAAGATGTTATCTGTATCCACAGTAGATAGAATTTAAATGGTTTCCATTTCTTTATATCTGAAGTAATACTCTATGTGTTTTAGATTTTTCTATTTACCCCCTTTTGTTTGCAAATTTACTATCATTGCATATAAGCAGAGATGGAGATTGTTCATTTCTCATCCTTTTTTATTCCCCCTCTCCCCTGTTTTCTTCATTACCGATGCAGAAACAGCTTTTCAGCCCTTGTGAGTCATTTTGAAACTTGTGAGAGACTGCTGCAAGCAATATCTTCCTTGATCATACCAATTTGATGTAGACTCATTCTCTGTGCAGATCTAAAGGGGAAAGTAAATTGGAATTTTTTCAATTGGTGATATAGCAGCAGTGTTGCTACACTGGAGGCCTGATTTTGAGATGGTCTTGGGATTTAGGTACCAAGGAACCAAACTGATTCAGGGAACTGTAGCAAAGGAGTCTTGTATTCTCCTCCAGAGGAATTGACTGCTAGAGATTGTGGGACCCCCTACCAGACAAGATAAGAGTGCCACTATATAAAGAATATATGGCAAACTTTGATTGAGGGACAACAAAGGGCTAAAGGCTTTTGAAAGAAGATTTAAAAAAAAAAATTCATGATACTTTAAGGTTAGTTAAAGAATATGGTTTAAGCACCTTTTGACTCATTTTGGTACTAATAATGTATTCCACAATCATTATACTGAATTATAAAATAAGCACAGTAGAAATACTGACAGTCAATCACATATATGATAGTTATCTCTGGCTTAGCTAGATCCTCTGAGCTAATTGCTTTATTATTGTTATTATTTACTAATCTGCTTATGTGCATAGTACTAACTGTTGGAGAACCTTTTTGGAGAGGAGAAAACAAACCCTGAGCCAAAAGGAATTGAAGCGGTGGGTTTAAGCTTCCCTGAATCCATACCATCAGATACCTGATGTATATAGACCGCCTAGTGCAACTTGAGGCAAGCTATTTCAAATTCAAATAAATTAAGATTAAGTATTTTTAAGTGTTAAAAAAAAATTGGGGCAAAGATTTGAAAATTATTCACATACACTTTTTATAAAGTGTATACTTTTTATAAGAACAAAGCTGGGCAAAATTGCATGTCTAATTTACATGTGCAAATGTGTATAGATAAATAGCATTTGTTGTACATGGCATTCTTCTGACAGCACACATGCACACAATGGCCACTGGGGCCATTTTATACATGTCCAGCCCTTTTCCAAAATGGTGCTGGTAGCACCCTGAGAAGAAGGTCTGTGACAGACCTCCCACAGACATGCTGGTTCTGACATGACTGCCTGGCAGCGGAGGCAGCCCCCACCTGGAATCCCGGCAGCAGAGAAGACCTAGCTGGCAGTAGAGATGGCAGATCCTCACCCCCATCCTCTGAGGCCTGGACCAGTAAGTACATGTCAGCTGGCAGGGCCCCAGGTGTTAGGGTACTGTAAGTATGGGCCTTGGTGATGGAGGGGTGGGGGACACGGATCCCCCCCTACCCTTCGAGGTTGGTAGTCAGTCCCAGGGAATGGGAAAAGGTGACGTCGGAACCCGGTTCCCCTTCCCATTGAAGTCAATGTGAACATTTCCCCATTGACTTCAGTGGGAAGATACAGAACCAAAAACTGGAAACTGTAATGGCCCAATTTTCAGACCCTTCAGTTTTAAACCAGAGCAACTATTTTTGTGACTGTTTTGGTTAAAACCAAAACCAAAATTCCCACCCCTACCAGCCACACTGTGAGGCGGGGTCTGTGCATTGGGCCCAAGAGGAGTGCACTCACCTGGCCCCACGCCCCCACCCAGTAGCTGATCAGGGGGAGTCTGGAACTCCTCCAGCCCCCCCAATCAGCTGTTATACATTTGGGCTGAGTGTGGGGGCCAAGAGGAGCTTCCTCCATTAGCTGTTTGGTGGCAGCTCTACCTAGGACCCAATCCTGCTGAGCAGCATGGGAGTCCTGTCCTATGTAGCCAGTTCCTCGGCCACCCCAGGGTGTGGAGGGACCTGTGATAGCAACCAACCCCCATGCCCTCCACACCAACCAAAGGTGTGGCAGCTGAAGTGGTTTGCCCCGGGACAGGCTGGGGAGCCACCTCACTGCTGTCACATTCGTTTACACCCTAGGACTAGAACAGACTTTCCTTTTCTCCTCTCTGCCATAGATTCCTTCTTTGTCACTGTCTTCCTTCCCATTTTGGAAAAGGGCATGCATGCGCAGAATGGCCCAATGGCCATTTTGTGCATGGACAGTGATTTTTAAAACATTTTTAAAATTTTATTTTTTAATAAAAATAAAGCAAAAAATAAAATGAAAAAAAGTAATATGAAAGTTTTCCTTTATGAAATCCCCTGAAAATAAAGGTTTTTTTGTATATAAAAATGAAAACAAACATGAAAATTACGTGCTTGCTGCACACCCCTATTACGCAGGATGTAATTTCTGTTTTCTCATATTTTTAAAAGTATAGAAAAGTAAATTAAAACTGTGCTTAAAAACAGGTTAAGTATTACAGAGAGACACATTCAAAAGTTAGTCATCAAAGCCGTGGCTCCCAATTTTTTTTTCCCCTTCTGGATCCCATTTTGAGATCTAAATATAATCCCATGACCCCAGATAGCAAAGTATAACAAATATCAGTTGGGTTCATGATCCCATCTTCACATGAATGAGGGCTGAAATGAATATCCAGATTGAATATTGAATTTGATGGATCCAGTATATTTGTTTCTGTTTCCTGCTGGCTGGAGGGGGTCCCGAGGCATCTGTGAAGAAAGGGGGCTATGAGTGGGGTTTGGACTGGTTCACCCTCCCCTCCCCTGCGCTGCGGTGACCGGAAGTGCGGGGAGAGAGTTAAAAGGACTGCCGGCGGCTGCGCTGGCAGCCGCAGCCGGCAGCCGCAAGCTGAAGGGCTGCGGCCAAAGGGTGCGGCCCTTTGGGGCCCTTCAGGGCATGGAGGGGATAGAGGGGGAGAGTATGGGGGATGAGGGAAATGTAGGGGTAAGGGGATGTATGGTGGAGATGGAGGAAGAAGAGCAGGTAGAGTTAGAGGTACTCCCTGGGAAGTCAAATAGGGGAGCTAAGGGGGAAGAACTGTTGGTATGTAGTGATGAGGGGGAGGAGAGAGGGGCTGTCGATGGGGTAGATTGGATGGGGTTGGGAGTTCAGAAAGGAGAAGATGAGGAGGTTGATACAGTTATGCTCACTGATACAGGATTGGTGGGGCCACCTCCTCCCGGTGAGAGAGGGATTGAGGTGGTTAGAGTTTCCCTGGTGGCAGCAGGGAACGAGTGGCGAGAATGTGGGACCATGGTGATGGGGGAGGTCATAGAATGGGATATTGGTGAGGCATAAGGGGGGAGGATTTTTTGATGATTCTGATTGTTATATTTAAATTTGCTGTGCTTGATCTTTTTGGTATTTAAAATGTTGAATTTTGTATTGCTATAGTTATTATGTTAAAATGTTTATTGACTTGGGGTTCCCTGTGTGGATTATAGCCCCAGATTGTAGATTGTATTGTGTTGTAAGCCGCCTCGAGTCCTTTGGGGGAGAGGTGGGGTATAAATTAAAATGGAAATGGAAAAATGGAAATGAAGAGATTAGAAAGCAATAGTTGCTTCTCACTTCTTTTATGATACCAAATATTCATTTTATTAGTTTCACTTTACTTACTTTGGTTACTATGTTACTTCATTGGGTGTGTTGTCGGACAGGAAGTGGACTGGAGTCCCAGAGCAGGTATACGAGTAAACCAAGCTGGATCTTCATGCACCCACGGATTTGACTGCTTTCAGATAGACAATGGGTCTCTTTAGACATAACGCTGTTCAGTGTTCTGTAATACGGTGTCCTACTGTTACAGTGTTTAGACATAGCGTCAACACAGTGTTCACCCCAAACACTGGAAGTGAATGCTGCCAGGTCTTGATGGTTTAATCAGTCTTTGGGGTGAACACTGTGTTGACGCTATGTCTAAACACTGTAACGATAGGACACTGTGTTACAGAACACTGAACAGCATTGTGTCTAAAGACACTCAGTGTGGCATGTGGATGAACTGAGCGTGCAAGAAGCAAACATGGCTTTCACCTGCCCCAAAAGCCCTGGTTTGGGAGCATACGGACAGGGGGGCCAATCCCCTGGCCGTCCCACTCTGCTAGCACTACATCTGGGAGCCAATAGCTTGTTAGAAGTTGCTCTGGTAACCATGGCAACAGGATGCAGTAGCAACCATTAACCTCTTACTGCCCACAGCCCCAGGAACCAGCCCAGCTCTTACCCAGCTGCACATCCCCGGGGTGGCAGAGTGGGGTGTGTGATGGGATTGGGGCCTTCTCTGCTCTTCTCCAGACTGGCCGTGACTTAGTTTCCCCACTTACAGTCCCCACTGGACCCAGCTCCCTGCAGACCTGCCCCAGTCTGTAAAGAGATAATTCATCCTGCCACTCACATCCGTGAAGTTTCCCAACTCATAAAAATTAAGTTAAAAGTGTTCTCAGGTATCTAACCTGGGGATTCCCTTAACAGGGTCACCCTGTGTTGGTATTAGGGCTGAAATGAAAATAAAATCCCCCTCAATAAGAATCTCACCAGACTAAAGAAGAGGGGGTTGAGAACTCACATAATCTCAACCATCTCTTGAGATCTTGTGAGATATTGCTGAGGATGGAGAGTAAGGCAAGGGGGTCGGGCGGGGTGCTATAGGTGAGCACAAAGCAAAGACTTGCCCCCTGACCACCCCCAGCCACCCAACATCCCCCTGCCTGCTGAGGAGGGAGATTCTGGCCAGGGGGCCAGTGCCTGGAAGGGAGGTCAGGGGTCTAGTGGGGAGCCTAGTCGGGTGTGTGTGTGTGTCAAGATTTGAGTATTTTCCCTCCAGAGGGGGTCCTGATAAGTTTAGCGTCTTCCCAGCTTGCATAAAATTTTTTAAAAAAGAAAAGAAACTGAGCATGTTCAGAAGGGCCTGAATATCCCTTCTGGGCATGCTCAGTCCTTTTCAAAGATGGCACGGACAGTGTCGGCATGGTGCAGGCACCATATTGGATGTGAGCAGCCCATTCTTAACATGTCCAGAACTTCTGGGCATGCTTAGAACAGGCTGCCATTTCCAAAAATGGTACCCGCAGATGCTGGCATTGTCTTTGAAAAGGGCTGGGTATGCTCAGAAGGAATTATTTAGGGCCTTCTGAGCATGCTAAGATCCCCCCCCCCGCCCCTTTCTTCTATATTTACCAGTCCAGGAAGAGGCCTCACTTATCAGGAACCACTCTGGAGGTTAAGTACTCCACTCCTGAATCCCTGCTAGGCCTGTGATTCCCCCCACCCCCCTTCCTCCTGGTCCCCTGGCAGGCAGGCACTGGGGGTGGCCAGTTGGCAAGTCTTTGCCCCCTAGTCATCTCTCACCACCCCCCACCTGGCCCCCTTGCCTGGCCCTCCTGCCTCACCCCCGGTCCCATTCAGTCATGCAAATTTCACCCATTCTTGGGTGGGGGCTTGTCTCAGCTCATTTAGGGAACAAGAAGGGAAAACACACATTCTCATCAAGAACCAGTGAGATCTGAGAGGCAAATTTGATTCTTCTTGAGATACTTTGTCAGTCCATAGTGCTTGACTGGATCTTTCATAATGAGTGAATGAATTTCTCTTCTCCTTTGATTGTTCATTAAGTACCCTTTGATGATCTTTTCCACATCTTTCTGTGAGTTTCTTTCTTTTACTGGAAATTATATCTTAGGTCATCTCTTAGGTCATGTCTTGTCAATGCTCCATTGTTGTTCTATATGTCCCAGAAAATCTGCTAGCTGAGTTCTGTGGGCTCATGATATACTTTTGAAGTTATTTGATTTACGTAGTTCACACATACAAACTTTCATCATGATTGTATTTATCTCTTAATTACAAGTTGCTTAATTACAAGTTACCAAACATGCCTAGAATATAGTTGTTAGGACTGCAGCAAGCAGGAAAGGACGATCGTGGGGAAGACCCCCCCCCCCGGCAGGATCGCAATAGGCCTCAGGTGATAGCGCCCCTGCCCCCACCAGAGTCCCAGGTCCAGGAAGCCGCAGGGATGCCGCCTGCTGCAGAGACAGAGGAGCGCTCATTGGCCATGCCCCCAGCACCACCATGTGCTTAGGGAATCCCCCCACACCTGGTCAGACGCTCAGAATGCCTGAGAGCGCGCACAGGGGCGGGGCTTGCAGCACATAAGCCAGCGCCGCAAACATAGCGGCGCTGGTGATTTCTGAGAAACCGGCCCCCCTTTTGCTTGGCTTGCGTGATTTTGAACGAGTGTACCTTGGAGTTTGGAATACAGTGTGCGTGGACCTTCCTCCGCTGGCTACCAGATAACTGTGAGAGTGTGAGATGGTGATAGTGAGTAACTGGGTGTCCCTTGAGTGTTCTCCCTCCCTTCCTGGGTTACTTCCTTCCCCCCGGTGCGAGTGCCCCCTTCCGCCCTACCTTTNTCCTGGATTACTTCCTTCCCCCCGGTGCGAGTGCCCCCTTCCTCCCTACCCTTCGGGGGTCCCTATCCCCGTTCCCCTGGCACAAGTCCTCACTTTGCCCCTTTCCCCCCTTGATACCTGGAATGCATTGGTTCTAAGAGGTCAGGGTGTACCTTGGTTTCCCAGGTGTCATTGACCCTATGATGATAGGGGTCTGTTCTCTTTAATTAGAGGTGAAGACCCACACACTATCCTGATGGGCATTCTGTACACAGGGCGCGTGCCCCCGTATCTGGGATTAGACCTTGGTTGCGACTGTGGTAGTGTGAGTGTATCCCTAAATCCCCCCACCCTGGTCACAATAGTGTACTCACAAAAGGAACTTGTATGCTACATGTGTTTTGTGTATGTTGTTTTCAAAAGTCCCATCACAGGGTGGACAAGTGCTAGCACACAACACACACAGAGAATTCAAGTGATAGGGTTTGATTAAGTGACAGGGATGGGCGAACAGAATGCGGTTCGGATGTTTGGATGCTCGGTCATTCGGTTCAAAACCCGAGTTCAGGTTCAGTGGTTTGGTTTAGCTGAGTTCGGTTTGTCCGAACTTGGCAGAACAGTCAAAAATAGCAAAACCAAAATGAAAACAAAAATGAAATGAAACCGAAACTGAAACCTAATTTTAAGCCCTGGAAAGATGTTTTTCCTGCCTCCAAACTCATCCGAACTCATCCGAACATGACCAAACTGTTTGGTCGTTCGAGAGTTCGGTTCAGACGTTCAGTTCGGACGTACGAACTGACCTAGGTCAGTCCAAACTCCAAACATCCGAACCGCATTCACCCATCCCAATTAAGTGATGCCAGAAATTGGAGTAGGCAACCAAGGGCACTGGTGGGGAGAGCATCATGAAAGTCATAGCGGCGGATACTGGCTGACTGCAGCTGCTTGTCTGTTGCCAACTTCTCCTTCCTCAAATCATGTTGCAGAACTGTTCCTCCTTCATTTCCAAATCATTTAAATATCCTGTCTCTTAGGCCGCTTTTAAACGAGGCACTGAAAAGCGCCTCCTGAGTTCCACCTTGAGAGAAAAGCTGCACGGGGAGTGTTTACATGCGCTCCCTGTGCTGCTGGAAGTGACGTGCTCCCCGTTGTCGGCAGCGGCAGCACTGCTGCTGGCAATGGGGAGCACATTAGGGATGAGCGAACAGAACATGGTTCGGATGTTCGGACGTTCGGTTCGAAACCCGAGTTCGGGTTCGATGGTTCGGTTCAGTCGAGTTTGGTTTGGCTGAACTTGGCCGAACAGTCAAAAATAATGAAACAGAAACTAAATCGAAACCGAAACCTAATTTTTCGCCCTGGAAAGACATTTTTCCTGCCCCCGAACTCATCTGAACACAACTGAACTATTTGGTTGTTCAAGAGTTCGGTTCGGACGTCCGAACAGACCGAGTTCGGTAAACTCCAAATATCTGAACCGCGTTCGCCCATCCCTAGAGCACATCACTTCCAGCAGCGTAGGGAGTGTTTACATGTGGTCCCTGCACTGCCGGAAGTGACATGCTCCCTGTTGTCAGAGGTGGCGCTGCTGCTGCCGACAACAGGAAGCACATCACTTCCGGCAGCGCAGGGAGCATGTAAACATTCCGCACGCGGCTTTTCTCTCAATGCAGGACACAGGAGGTGCTTTTCAGTGCTTCGTATAAAAGCGGCCCTTATACGCCTACTAAATCTTGATGCAACTAAGCCAAGCGTGTGCACCTGGGACCTTGCATGCTCATGAATGTTCACTCCTTGTCTCTCCCTCTGTTCCCCTTCATTCCCCCCCCCATCTCTCAGATTGTAAGTCCTAGGGTAGGGACCATGTCTATTCAACTTTGTAAAGTGTCAGGTACATTGCTGGTGTTATATAAATGCTTAATAATAATAATAATAATAATAATAATAATTAATAAATCTCTTTTAAGTGACCCCCATCTGTCATAGAAGTGACTGGTGTGCATAAGAAAGAGAGACAATTATTGTGGCAGACAAAGGACTGGCAGAAGAGTAGCAGCCCTTTCCCCCTCCCTTCCAGTAATCCTCTGCTTCCCCCCTGTGGGTGTTAGATAGCACTAAATTCCCGCATTCCTTAACAAAGCCGTGCAAGTGAAAGCCCATAGAAATGAATGGAAAACAAAATTTTGAAAAAACAAAATAAAAATGAAATACCAAACAGAAAAAACCACAAACATAAATGAAATGAAAATGAAAGTGTTTCTTCCTGCACATCCCCTGAAAGAAGAAAGCTTCCAAGGCTCACAGAAAGCATATGGATTTAAATATGGATGTCTGGATTTAAATATAAATTCATGTTTAGGGTAAGAATGTAGCTTTGGGCTTTCACAAGTAATGTAGCCTTGCTTTATTTGTATATTCTTTTATGTGATTTTTCACTCTTGAATCAATCTTTGTCTTGAACTTAATCTGATCTACACATATAAACTTTTTTAAATCAAGCTTTGGTGTGCTTGTGCATTATTGTGGATGCTGACTGTAATTGACAGAGTTGAAGGGAAATCACAGGTTAGATACTTGGGCAAATCTTAATGTACTTTCTGTGACCTGGGGCAATCTAGTGACAGGGTGGTGACCTCTTTACATACTGGGACAGTTCTGGAGGGAGCTGTGGCCAGTGGAGGAAATGAAGGAAATGTACATGGGAAAATGAAGTCATAGCTGGTCTGGAGAGGGTAAGAGGAAAACCCTAATCCCATCTCACACACACACAATGCTGATGTTTGGGAGCAAAAGGCAGACTTTATTAAGCAGCCATAACAAACACAGAATTGGGGTTGGGAGGCTGGAAAGGCATGGCTGGAAAGGCCTGGAAAGTGGGAAGTTCAGGGCGGGAGTTCCTAATTCTCAATCCCAGGTGCTTCTGCTGGCACCGACCCCCATTCCCCCTGCAGGCTTCCTGTGTGGGGTCAATTCAANGGCCAAACAAGGAGAAATAGCCACCGCGGTGACTCAGATCCAAGTCCCTCCCGTGGTGGTAGCAGCGGCCCCGGGCCCAGGGCCGCTCCCAGTCGCTACATACCCACAGGAACCTAGGGCCCACCAAGTAGAGAAATTTTCAGGTGACCGAAGGGCGTTTCAGGGATTTTTGGCCCTGTGTCGCCTGACGTTTACCATGCAACCTAATACTTATAACACCGATAAGATCAAAATGGCCTTTATTATTGGGAACTTGGGGGGTACCACACTAGAATGGGCTACAACCTTATTGAAAGGGAATAGCCCCCTATTGGAGGCTTATGAGGATTTTTTAAAGGAATTTACATTTCTATTTGACCATCCACTCCGCACTCAGGATGCCGAAACCCTGATTATGTCCCTCCGGCAGAGGAAAGGGAATATGCTAGACTATGTCATACGTTTTCAGCAATTAGAATTACAGTGGCCCAACAATGTGTTAAGAGTAATGTTCCATAAAGGATTGTGTGATGAGATTAAGGATGAGATTAATCTTACCCTTGTAACCCTACCAGAAACCTGGGAGGCTATCGCTCATCTAGCATTACAAATTGAGGAAAGATTGGCTGAGCAAAAAAGGGAACGTCGTCAAGAGGTGAAATCATTCCCAAATAAACCATTTCCCCTTCCTGGAGCACCCAAGGCCCCAGAACCTGAGCCCATGCAATTGGAGGCTTCCCGGGGTCCCTTGACCAAGGAAGAGCGTGAGCACCGCCGGACCTCGAGCTCGTGCTTCTATTGTGAGAAACCTTCGCACTTTATTGGGGAATGTCCCACGCTATCCCCGCAACACCGGGAGTCATGAAACGCCCGGAACCGGGATGGACCGGGGCCGTTTTGGTTTTGAGCTGCTCTAAAAGCCCCATTATGACACCCAGGTGTGACCCCCATTTTCAGGTCCCCGTTACCCTCTCCCTATCTCCCCAGAATTCCCTAGTAACCTGGGCCCTCATAGACTCCGGAGCATCGGGTAATTTTATGGACATGAGTTTTGTCCTGGCCCAAGGGTTCTCCACTCAGCCCAAGCAGGTCCCAGAATCAATTCATTCCATCGATGGCTCCCCCTTAGTCTCGGGGCCAATAACTACCGCCACTGGCCCAGTACAGTGTGACATTGGGAACCATACCGGGTCTATTGTCTTTGACATTGTATGTACCCCACTATTTCGTATAGTTCTAGGGGCTTCTTGACTCCGCTCCCACGACCCCCATATTGTATGGTCAAAGAAAATGATTCGATTTCTGGCTCCTCAGTGTGTTCAGAGATGTCTGCGGCTGCATCCACAGCACAAGGGTGCGCCACACAAGTTACCGCTCCACCAACAAGGACGGAAGAAATGGAAAATCTTCCGGAGGAATACCGGGACTATCAAGACGAGTTTAGCAAGGTGCGGGCACTGGAACTTCCCCCTCATCGCCCGTGTGATTGCCCTATTGACTTGATCCCTGGAACCGACCCTCCCTTCGGGCGGATTTACACTCTAGCTGAGCCTGAACTTCAAGCACTGCGACAATATTTGGACGATAGCTTGCGACAAGGATTTATTTGTCTCTCCAGTTCCCCTGCAGGGGCCCCAATCTTTTTTGTGGCAAAGAAAGACGGAGAACTTTGGCCTTGTGT
>QEPC01010320.1:157244-177310 GCA_003113815.1 Sphenodon punctatus | reverse complement strand
TACAATTCCATGCAAAGTTTGCTGCTTTGACAGACATTTGTGGCAATATATTTATTCACTTGTCTATTCATGCGGATGTCTTGTTAAATTTGTTTAAATATTTAACCAATTAACTTTTTTAACCTTTTAAAATTTAGTTTAAAAGGTGAACAAATGTTTGTGGAGATGTAGTTCATCAAACTATAACAACAAATTAGGATATGATAAAAAATATAGCAATATCATGAGCAAAGTCAGCAGACATTGTTGCTCAAAAGTGAGTCTTTTTAATATATTAACTTACTGTTATTCTGTGGAAATTCCCCCACAGGGCAGGTGGAATTTTAAGATCCTCAGACCTTGCTATCTATTTGTTTATCTCCTATAAATACCCACTAACTACTATATTAGTAGGTATTTATAGAAGATAAACAAATGCTTGCCTGAAGCTGGTTCTTTTTAATGAATACTGATAATAAAAAGAGATTTCAATTAAAGATTAGAGAGAAAAAAATCATTTTCAATAAGCACTGTGAACCATTGTGTTTTCCTTGGAGAGCTACATTATGAAGTAGTATTAATCACAGATATCCCATAGTTCAAGTTGTCTAGCTTTCTTGCCAGTAGTTCATCTATCTGCTTAATAGTACCACCCAGTTCCATCACAAAATGGCAGTCCTGAGGTGTTTTTTGTGTGTTTTTCCCCCGTTCCAATGGTTTTCTCCATTAAATCAATCAGTGAAATGATAGGGCTTGGTAACATTTAAAATGATATTTCAGCTATGTTTTCTTCTGTTTTTACAGCATGACATATTTATGTTCATAAAGCTGCAAAACAATAAAGAAGATATCAATAATTAACCCCATCCCAATTTAGCTTCAGTCTGTCTCACAATCCCTGTGTGATTGCTTTTTGGAGTTGCAAGACATTATTAAGATGTCAAGAAAATAAAAACATAGGTAGTACATGATATATAAATGCTGTACATTTTTATTAGTTCCCCCTTTCCATTGCTTCTTTTGAAGATTGCTTAATGAAACTGACTGTACTGCAGCGGAGAGAAGAATGTCTTCTGCAGCATTTTGCTGAATGCCAGTCGGAGTCTCAAAGAATATTACCTGACACTGACAGACGAAAGAAGTAAGAGCCATTTGAATTCACTGCTTCATCTACACAAGCCCAGGGTATAGGAGAAATATTTTCAGGTTCATTAAAATGGAAGAAATCAATTGTGAACAAAAAATCCTCAATTCTTCTGAAAATAGAGAACACTTTTAAAGTAACAGGAATGCTAGTACCAAATTTACTATTTCAGGGAAATTAATTTTTTTAGCAGTATATTAAAAGTCAGTGACTGACTATTAATATATAAATCCAATAAAATTCTTGCCATAGTTCTCATAAGCCTCTATCCAAGGTGATGAGATGAAAGTTGCAGTTTTAGACAAGCCTAATTCAATTTATTTGTCGGTGTTATTCATTAATTGGGTTATAATAATAATAATAATAATAATAATAATACAAGCTCCACAAACAAAAATTAAAATTGCCAAATAAGTAAAAACATATAAATAAAACATATGAATTTCTAGAAACAAGATAAACACAACCAAAGGGACTCCGTTTGTCCAGAATTCCAATCAAGAGCTAGAAAAGGAAGCTATCACAGCTCCATAATCAGTAATTAACTGGTTGTTTAAACTGTAAAAACAAAGTGCGACAATTAAAGACAGCTACCAAAAACTGGGAGACAGTAATAGAGTGATCCACATCTGCCAAAGCTAGCAGACATAAATTATAATCAGTGTGGCCAGGGAATCTTTGAAAAAGGCAGAGAGATATTTAACATGAATCAGGTCATATAAACGGCAATTGGGTTATAATAGGAGCCCTATGCTGCTTCATGAAGTGGTAATTTGTTTTAGAATGTATAAAATCTGAAGGCAAAAGGGAATTAGATTCTGAGGAGAAAAAGATCTCATTGTATTGTGCACTAATCCATAATCAAAAAACCTCCGGTTTACATAAGGCTCTTGCAAATTCAATCATGCTATAAAAGCATGGAAATTGCAAGTTAAGACTCCTGTCTTAACCTGCGCGCCATGTAAGCAGTAAAGACGTTGTACAGTCTAAAATATTGTACTTAATTCCAATTTAGACTCCATGCCCTCACACTTTTCATTGGTCTTTCAGTCCCAATCCTCTTCCTCTGCAGGTTGGGGGCAATACTGAAACTGGGGAATGGAGGGAGGCAGGGGGCAGCAGCAGAGCTGATTAGGGATGGGTGAACATGGTTCGGAAGTTCGGAGTTCGGACCGAGCTCGACCAGTTTGGTCGACCAAACCAAACTCGATTTTTGAACCGAACCGAATTTCCGAAGTCGGCTCTGTTCGCTCATCCCTAAAAGATTATATTCCATTTAGTTCAATGGGGTTTGAATTTCCTAACTTTGTTAGGAAGTTCGGGGTTTAGATCGAACTCGAATAGTTCGGTTGACTGAACTGAATTTCCGAACTGAACCGAACTGAATTTCCGAACTCGGTTCTGTTCACCCATCCCTAGAACTGATGAGAACCTGGAGTTGGGAGAACAGGGGCTTTTTTGACATTAAAAATCTATGCAGCTACGTAAATTTAGATTGTAAGCTCTTGGGCAGGGACCATGTCTATTAGGGATGGGCGAACAGAACCCAGTTCAGAAATTCAGTTTGGTTCAGTTCGGAAATTCGGTTTGGTTCGGAAGTTCAGTTCGGTTGACCGAACTATTTGAGTTTGGTCCAAACTCCGAACCTCCGAACAAAGTTCGGAAATTCAAATCCCAAGTTCGGAAATTCAAATCCCATTGAACTAAATGGAAGATTATCTTTTAGGGATGGGCGAACAGAGCCGAGTTCAGAAATTTGGTTCGGTTCAAAAATTCAGTTCAGCTTGGAAGTTCGGTTTGGTCGATCGAACTGGTGGAGTTCGGTCCAAACTCTGAACTTCTGAACCGCGTTCGTCCATCCCTAATGTCTATCTTGGTTTTTTTGTAAAGCGCCAGGTACATTGCTGATGCTATATAAATGCTTATAATAATAATAATAATAATAATAAAAATAAATAACTTATAATTCATTTTTTCTCTTTGTTCGCTAAATGCTTAATCCTCCTCGAACTAAAGGATTGCATGGTACTCCAGAAGTTGTACAAAAAATGTATTAAACTTTTTTAGAAAACCTGTACCACTTCATATTCCATGTATTCCTCACAGATAATGGGGTCAGTTGTGCCCCACTGGTTCATGTCCCCCAGTAAGAGCCATTTGAATTCACTGCTTCAACTACAAAAGCACAGGGTATAGAAGAAATATTTCCAGGTTCATTAAAATGAAATACATCTATTGGGGGAGGGGGGGATATGACCCTTCTGAAAATAGCAAACACTTTTGAAGTAACAGGAATGCTAGTACCAAATTTCCTATTTCAGTGATATTAAATTTTCATCAGTATAATAAAAGTATTTCTTATAAAAAAATTGAAGGTAAATACTAGAATATGAACAGGGTATGACTGACCTCTATTGGAATGGATGGAAAAATGAAAGCATCATACGCCCAGGCTCATGGGCTCATATTTGTCCCAAACTCAAAGTAGAATTTTGTCTGCTTTCATAATATGCCATTTTATGTATGTACAGAAGAATTTGACTACAAGTGCATGGGGAGAGGTGTGTGTGTGTCAATTATACCCCAAGTGGAAAACTCGTTACCAACATAAAGCACATTTGTATCTTTAGATTCTTTATACAGCAGTTAACCCTTTCATAGTTTGAAGCTTCAATTATTATTTTTACTTGAAAGGTTGTGGTGAAAAAAATTATCCTATTAGGGCTGAAAGGATCTCTTCAACCCCATGATTAGTTACTATGGTTGCCGACTTTTGAAATGCGAATAAGCTCCAGATAGTTTGGCTCCTAATAGCTCAGGCTCTTGAAATGCAGACAAACTGTCTGCTAGTGAGTTATCACCCACTTCATCTTCCTTTGCTTCTGAATGGAGAGAACTTTGGGGTGGTAACATTTGTTGACAGCTAGATGTTATCTCATTTGCATATGAATGTGCTGTCCCTGGCACTGGGGTCGGGGTCATATTAACCCCATAAACATTTGTGTTGGGCATGCATTTATGTACTAAATGCAATACAATTTTAATATTTTATATTAAATTATTGTCATATTCAAATCATTTATTTTTAAATCATACCCCATTAGCAGATTAATACAGAAGGTTTTTAAAATCAGAGCAGGGTTAAATGTGGAGAAAGAAAATGTATAGGTAACTGTGATGGTGGTGGCTATGGACACCATTTTGGGAAAGGGCACACATGTGCAGAACAGCCCCAGTAACCATTTTGCACATGCACAGTGATTTTTTAATTTTTTAATTATTTTTAATGAATTCAAACAAAACAACAAATGAAAACACACAACATGAACTTTTTTGTTTACGAAACCCCGCCAAAATGAACTCTTCCCTTGTACAGCCATATTGGGCTGAGGAGGATGTGGCCAAGGCAGTTCACTCAGGAACCATGGAGAGCACCCACCCCATCAACCCTTTTAAACTGATACTGCAAGTTCAGCCAATCACCATTACTTAGGGGCCATAAAAGAACCCCCGCCAGTGCAGATTGGCTTGAGCAATGTGTGGATTTTTTCCACGTTCCTTGAAGTGCTACTGTACTCAATAACTCATTGAACAAACAAGGCTGTTTTTAATCCAGTTGCTAATTTAATTCCTTGTTGCAACTTGAATGGTGGTCCAGTGCAAGGGATTAGGGGAAGGGGAAGGTTAGGAAACCTGTGAAAAGGCAGGTACCTCCTTAAGAAGTGAGACTTAGGTGGAGTGTTGGTCATTGCCAGTAGTAGTGACTCATGGTTTCACACCCCTCATCAAGTCTGGGGGAAAGGAGCAGCAACACTTTGCAGGATATTGGCTGTCCCTAGTCAGTGTGGGAATCCTAACCTTTTCTTCTGTATACAAATCTGTAACGACCCTTAGCTATGAACCCCCCAGCTAGGGGAGCAGGCTGAGGAGGGTTAAAGCACTGGACATGGAAGGTAAAAGCTTACCCATCCAGACTGATGTTTAATTGGTTAAATAAAGTTGTGATGGTTGCCACCCAATTCTTTATGTCCGAGTCTTCCTTTGTTGATGTGGGTGCAAATAATATAATGCTGCTTAGCTCACCCATTCACTGTACAAAATCCAGAAGTCTGCCTCCAGTTTTTTTTACATTTATAGCTTATTAAGGCTTAAAGGGGACACTCTGATTATGTAACCTGCAGTGCATACCATAGAATCCCCGTTCCCCACCCACCCCCCTTCCTACCTTGGAGGGGGGCGGCGTACGAGGGAGTGGGGTTTGCCCTGCCTAAGTGGGAGAAGTCAGGCGGGAGAGTCTATGGGTGCTGCCTCAGCGTTTCTGGGTGCAAGGAGCCAAGTCTCGTGAGGTGAGACTTGGAAGCCACCATCTTGGGGCGTGGTTGGAAGGAGCCAGTCGCACTGAAGACAGCGAGGAGAGAGGAAGCAAGAGCTGTAGCTCCGATCTCCTCACTGTCTGACTGCCCCACCCAGCACAGAATAGAGGGAGCTGTAGCTCCTCCAGGCCCTGTGCCTTTAGAAAAAATTTACATCACGGCAGAGAGCCATGGTGGCACCCAGGCCCCTCCCCCCACACAGCAGAGTGGCCTGTGGGGCAGGCAGTAGCCCACCACACTCCCCAAGAAGAAAGCATGCCATGAGGAGGAGAGGTAAGTGCCAAAACAAGCTCCCCCCGGCCGGGGGCAGGAGGGATAGAAGCAGGCAGGCAGAAGCAAACCTGGCCTCCCTGCAGCAAAGAATGGGGGGCTGTGAGGGGGTCCTGAGGGACTTGATGGGATGCCGGCCCTCCCAGGAAACCCCCATTGATGACCAGTTGGCCGTCTGCACCAGCGGAACCAGGGTGGCCATATCTACTGACACCTCGGGGGAGACCCAACCACTGAAGGGAGAGGGTTGATGCCCCCCCATGGTGGGCAGGGGGTAATCCCCCCAACAACAGGAAGAACCCCTCCCAACTCCTAGGCGGGTGGAAAGATCCTCCAGGCACTCAGCTCAATACAGGGATGACCCGCCACTGCAGCATTGGCCAAGGTGGGACACCAGGTCCCCCCCACCAGCACCCAGGCAGCGTAGGGACCACACACCCCCTAGGCAGGTGACCCTTCCCAGGCAGGCGACCCTGCCAGGTACCCCCTCCCTGCCATGGTGTGGAGGGTGGTGTGATTTATCCTCAGCCAAAGTGAGGAGATACCACCCAGGCAACACCCGCAGAGTGACCCATTGTGGGCTATACTCGAGCAGCTGCAGGACTTCACCAGTAGGATGGAGATACTTGAGGTGACCATGTGAGTGATGGTGGAAAAGCATTCACACCAAAGGGAGGTGCCAGTGCACGAAGCATAACCCAAGCCATCAACGTCCCACCTTTCCAGCCCCTGATGCCAATGTGAGCTTCCACGACTGAACCGATGTAGGTTCTGCTACGACACTCCCCCATGGGAATGGGAGCCAGACAGCAGCGGGTACTGAGCTGGCCATAGACATGCCTGTGCCTCCATCACAGCAGAGGTTGGGCTGGGTTGGATCATGGGTGCCATGACCCGAACAGCTACCCCCCACCCTCCCAAGCAGGGTGCACTCACAGCCAGCTGCCATGGGCAGCGGACACATGGGGTGGTGGTATGGGGTGCAAGTGGCCCAAGTGTACACACAACCAAGGCAGTGTGCCTCACTGTGCCAGAAAGTCTACCTGAGGGTGCAGGAGATCCCCCCTTTAGCTGGTGGATATGCGGAGGTGAACGCCCTCATTGGGGCCCACCTGATGCAGGGCACCAGGGACAAGATATGGAAAGGAGAATACATCAATGTATTCTCCATCCTCTTCAGTGACCCCATCCCAGCCCCTAACTCCAAGGAAAAGGTCAGGGAGAAGGAGAAGTTTATGATGCCCAAGGAGGACCGTGATTGGTCCAATTGATCAGCTGTCTTCTCCGTACTGATTGGAGTCATGTTGAAAATGTCCCCGAGCATGCCACTGAACTGATTAAATATCAGGATATAGTTTGGAGGGCTTTCGACACAGGCAATCCTGGGGCTTGGCTGTATTAATTGATGAGGCTTTCCAGAAACGGACCGCCTCAACCCTGGGGCTACGTTGGGACAGGTATGCCCAGGACCTGTGGCTTGAATGCATGAGCAATGTGACCAATGTTCCACCCACTGACAGCGGCCATGCCCTGTTCATGGGCGGGGAGGTACCCATGAATGACCCTTTCGGTCAGAAGGGCGCTGCCCCACACCACCAAAGGGGAAAAATGTTGGGAATATAATGGGGCAGGGAGCTGCGCCCATTCCCCCTGCCATGTCCGGCATGCCTATTCCCACTGCGCTGGCAATCACACAGCCTGCCACTGTAACAAAGTCAAATCTAGGGATGGACGAACGTGGTTCGGAAGTTCGGACCGAACTCGACCAGTTCCATTGACCAAACTGAACTTCCAAACCGAACTTGATTTTCGAACCGAATCAAATTTCCGAACTCAGCTCTGTTCGCCCATCCCTAAAATATAATATTCCATTTAGTTCAATGGGGTTTAAATTTCTGAACTTTGTTTGGAAGTTTGGATTTTAGACCGAAATCGAATAGTTCGGTCGATCGAACTGAACTTCGAACCGAACCAAATTTCTGAACCGAATTTCCGAACTCAGTTCTGTTTGCCCATCCCTAGTCAAATCCCAGCCCAAGTACAAGTCACCAACCAGGTAAGGTAAGGTAGGTAAAATCTTTATTGGTGTGACCATAGGGAGAAATAAATGTCCAAAATGGACAAATTCATCCCAATGCACACAAACAAACAAAATATCCAATTAGTGAAACTTAAGACTTAGCCAGAAAAAAACAAAAGTTATAAACAAAATTAAAATACAGACTCATGATTGATTTATACAATAAAAAACAAAAATGCAACCAACTCTGACTGGTGCATAGCACTATGACATAAAGGCAGGGACCCCTTCCGCCACCCAGGTGAATTCTAGAGGAGGGGTAACACCAAATGAGATTAACTAAATTTAGGGAAGGCTCTAGCAGTGGTAGATAAGATAGTCTGATCCCTCAAAAAGGCAGCTATACCACCCCAGAATGATCCGGCAATGGAGGTGCTGTAGGCATAGAGGATAGGAATATATCCCTAATGTGAACAGCCACAATTAGAAACTTGGCCAAGCTCCTGATGACCTCTGAGTTTGAATCGTCCAGTAGGTGGATGAGAAGCGCCAGATAAAGCCGCAAAAATGGGTACGAAACCTTAAATTCATTACGGGTAAGGAGCACTTGGTGCACGCCAACCTCCAAAAGGATAGCGGAGGGCAGAGTCACTTGCTCTTTTGAGTCACCACCTAAGGCCCCACTGCATGTCTCCCCACTGGGGATAGTACTGAAAAAGACCCCAGGGGGGAGTACTGTATCATTCATCATCTCTCCTACCCCAGGGGGGAGTCGGTCAATGACACCATCCCTGAGGAGCTCTGTCCATCCGCTACGCCTCATTTGATTCAGCTGTACAAATGGCCAGGGCCTGCAGCCCAGGACCACTTTTAGTGAAGTGTGATGTTAAGTCAGCCTTTTGCTTCCTGCTGATCCACCCAGATGATTTTGAGCTACTGGGTTTCCAGTTCTAAGGCAGTTTTTACTTTGATAAAGCTATGCCGATGGGGTGTTACATATCCTGTTCGACCTTCAAGTGTTTTAACTCACTTCTTGACTGGTTGGTCCACCACAGGGTGCAGTCACGTTTTGTCATCTGTTATATCAATGCCTTCCTGTTTTGGAGCCAGGCAGGCACGGGGGAGTATGAGAGACTACTCCACACTTTCCAATCCATAGCCCACGAGCTCGAAGTCCCCCTAGCCCTGGAAAAAACAGTTGGCCTGGCCACAGTGATGACCTTCCTGGGGATAGAACTAGACACGGTCAGGGAAGAGTCATGCCTCCCCCAGGACAAATTAGTCCCCATACTTGAGGCGATCAGGCAATGCCTCACATCTGCCAAGGTCACGGTCCGCCAACTGAAGGGCTTGGTGGGTAGCCTGAACTACCTGCCGAGTGGTAGTGCCAGGACAGGCATTCCTGTCTCACCTTTATGCCAAGGTTCCCAGCAACCTCCCCCTCCACTACCATATCCGGATCACAGCAGACATGAGAAAAAACCTGTTGGTTTGGAGCTGTTTCTTGACCACTTTTAACAGGGTGAGCCTCTGGAGGCAAAAATTGCTTTTAGAGAAAGAAGTACAGGTCCAGTCAGACGCGGCTGGGTCTCTGGGTTTGGGGCTGTACTTTCGGGGTAGGTGGTGTGCTGACTTATGGCCCCCCATGTGGGTGGAGGCGGGAACAACCCAGGCTCTCACCTTCCTCGAGCTCTTCCCTATCATGCTCATGGTTCACTTATGTCCCAAGGAATTCTCAAACAGAACTGTCCTGTTCTGGTGCGACAACCTGGCGGTGGTGCATGCCCTTAACAGCCTGTCTTCCAATTCCGCTAGAGTAATGGGTCTGGTCAGGGCGTTCGTGCTGCAGTGCCTAAATAACAACATTCTGTTTACATCTAAGCACATCCTGGGAGTAAACAACGGCATAGCTGATGCACTCTCCCGCTGCCAGATGGACCGCTTCCAACAACTGGCACCAGCAGCCAGTGATGAACCCGCGGTCATGCCAACCCAAATATGGAACATTAGACAGTAGAGCTGTATGAGGCGGTTCAGCGGTCATTAGCACCCAGCACCAGGGTGGCATACCTCAGGGCATTCGCCCAGTTCCAGCAACTGGAGTCCAGAGGTTGGGACATGGGTTTCCCCATACTAGAGCCACAAATACTGCAGTTTGCCATGTCACTACATGTGAGTGGTCTTGCACCGGCCACTATAGCAGGCAAACTAGCAGCAGTTACATTTATCACCAAGCTGGCAGGCCACACCTCCCCAGACCAGGGGTTTTTCTCCAGCAGATTGATCGAAACATGAGCACGTGAGCGGGGCCCAAAGGTGCATAGCAGATTAACCATCACCCTAGAGATACTCTTAGAGTTAACAGCCTCTCTTCCCCAGGTGTGTTTCAATGTTTTCGAATTCAACCTCTTTGTTGCGGCCTTCAAGTTTGCTTCCTTCAGAGCCTTCCAAGTCAGTGAACTGATGGTGGCTACAAAATGGGACCTGATGATTACAGCAGTCAGAAGAAGTGACATTGAAATTAAGGGCCAGACCCTCTGTATTCTCCTCCGCAATGCAAAAAATGACCAGAGGTCTAGTGGCCATACTATAACGCTCCACTGCATGAGTTCGCCCAAGCTGTGCCCAGTAGAAGCAACGCATCAATACATGACCCTCTGTCCCAACTTTCTGGTCCCCTTTCTTATACATGCAGATGGTGTCCCCTTGACCCGCCACCAATTCTCAGCCATTCTTTACTGGGCACTGCGAAAAATACGCCAGTCAACCCACCATTTCGGTTCACACTCCTTCTGCATTGGTGTCGTGAGTTACGCGTCGGCCCTAGGGCTGTCGGACAATACAATCAAGGAAATAGGGAGATGGAGATCAGGGGTATTCTGATAATACGTGCATAGCTTAGCATCCTAGGCCCGCCCGTATTAACCACGATCTATTTTATCCGCAGGACCAGGAATGGAGGGCAAGCGCAAGCTGATTTGGATAGCTGGCCACAGCATTGTGTACTGGGTGGGCAAAGCTGCAAGTCGCACCCATTGGGACTCCCAGTTGGGTCTCAGTGACAAGGCTGAAGCTATCTGGAAGGCCAGGAACAGCATGAGGTGGGAAAAGCTGATACCGTTGAAACACAGGGCCTCCAAAAGTCAGCAGCCTGATATTTTAGCAGTGCACTTAGGCGAGAACAATCTACACAAATCAACAGGTCTAGAGGTAGTGGTCAAGATAAAGAGGGACTGGGTAGTGCCTAACACCAAATTAATATGGTCACACATGATCGAGAGAATCAGGTGGGCCAACACGATCAACCCAGGTAGAGTAGATAGGGCCCACAGGAAGATCAATAAGGAAGTGGAAAAGTTGGTACTCGCTCACAGCGGGGACATCATTGTCCACAAGGGGACTCGCTTTCCGCGGCCTGAATTTTACAGGGCAGATGGAGTACACCTCTCTGATGAGGGTATCCAGATGTACCTGATAGCCATAAAAGAAAACCTACTGCAGTTTCTATGAGGTCAGGGTGTAGGGCTAAAACTAGCCAAGCATACGCTGGCAGTTTATGATGGCAGGGGTCCAGGTGATTAATAATGAATAAGTTTCTGTAGATTTAGTGGATCATTAAGTCATCTCCTTAAGAGATGGAGCCACAGGCAAAGCTAGAGCAGGGGCGACCAGCTTCTAACCCAGACTCAGAAGGGAGGAGTGAGCTATACACCGGAGGTCAGGGGAGGTTCCTGTGGCAGCCGCCGCCTCCCTCCTACTTCGGTCACGAGAGGTCCATTCTCACTCAGAGCAGCAGGAGTGAGAGTGACCTAGCAGTAGTTAAAGTTACGAGGTACCAAGGGACATCGGATCGCACATGTTAGTTTTTCAGTTAGTTGTTAGAAAATTAGTTAACAAATTTAATCCAGGCTGGACCCAGGAGGGAGGATACCCCCTCCCCGACTTTAAGAACATCAATAAAAGTGCAGCCTTTTAACCCCAAACATGTGTGCTTGTCTTCTTCCGGGGGTGTTAGGGCAACTTCACTGGTAACTTCTGTGTCAGGTCCCGGAAAAGATATAACATATTTTATATAGCTCTTATTAAGTCAGATTCTCAGTGAAGCAAATGAAAGTGATGTAGGATCAATGACTGAAGAAAGAGGAAGCTAAAACTTCACAATTACTCTTTAACTTGATATGAAGCACCTTAGATGCAACTAAGACATCTTAAACGCTAGATCAGAGAATCTGGTAAGAAGAGATTTGTTCATTCAGTTTTAGATTATGGCCCTGATTCTGTGTGGTTAAATGTGCTTTCCTAAGGCATTCCTTCAATCTCCGTAACTGCTGTAACAATACCTTTATGTATGGCAATTATTACCTTCTTCCCTTTATTGAGCTTTATCTAATGTCATCTACTAATTTAATTGCAATATTGACCAAAAAGTGTTCTTGGGAGTGACTTTGGCCTCTTTTCAAGGGAAATAAAAAACAGGTTGAAAAAACATTAATAAAACTTGGAGGGGGGGGGGTGAGGGAAACAGTTTATGATGTCAACACAAGCTTCAAGTCCATGGGCTGTATTTATTTTAAAAAAATAAATACACACTTATGTCACACTCTTGTCATTAATGTTTAACGTGAAAACACGGGGTGCACATTCTATACTTAATTAAAACACAAAATTATTATTTCCATCTGCACGTGCAGGCATGAGAAGGGGCTTAAGGTGCTCACAGATTTACATCTGGTATTCAGATATTGGCAGGGGGGATGTTTTGAGCATATCAGATATCACATAATTTCTCTTGTGTGGAATATATATGATATCTTATTTATTAGTGTTTGAAGACGTTTTCAATATTTTTGGTTTTCTCAGGCAGTTATTCAGATTCTAAATCATGTGGGGAACTTCTGCTTCCTAGGGATAGGAAAGGAGTTTCTCCAATTTTTAACTTTTTGTCCTCTTTGGGAAAACAAAGGAAGACAACATTCCATTTTTTTAGTTCTTCGATCCTAGATTTGGTGCTAAAGTTATAGGCCATAGCAGATTAGGACTGCTGGCAATAGTTCTGCTTATCTATCTATATCTACCTATCTACCTACCTGTATAACAATAGGTATATCTACCTAACATTGGTACTGATATGCCTTCTATTATCATAGTATCTGAGTATCCCACGATCTTTGACTTATTGTCCCCATAATATACCTGCGAGGTAGACAAGAGCTATTATTCTCATTTTATAGATGGGTAACTGAAGTACAAAGAGAACAAATGACTCGACATTTGTTCAAGTAACACAAGAACCCTCTAGCCAGGAATGGAGCTAAGCACAGGACTCTGAATCCCACACTATTAACCTACCCACTCAGCCATTTTTTTTCTCTCACAAGTTACTTGGCAATCATATTGCTACAGCAGTTTTCTCTGGTAGTACCATTTGTCACAATGGGATTCTTCTGCACACTCACCTCCAGATCACATTGATTGGTAACCCTAGGGTTCTTCACCTTTCCATGCAGAATGAGGAGTGGCTTGCTTGGATAATCAGGATATATGCCATCTCATTTAACTCCTCAATATTTCATTGGCCTCTGGCTTTGGTTCGTATTGGTTCCTCATCCTTTGCCCAGTGCAGAGTATAATTTAATTTTTGAGCACCGCATTATCTTCTTGAACACAGTTAGGATTTCATTTCTTGTAGGGCAGGTGTCAATTTGTGTAGTTAAGATTTCATCTTGAAGTAAAGCGGGAATGAAGATGTGGAGTACAGTCTGACATGGTTGATTTGCATGTGTTATTCATGTCACCCCACAAATCATCTCACATAATCAGCTGACAGTGGGGAAAGGCAACATAAGCTATCCCTCCCAACATACTCCTCTCATATAACCAAGGAACCCTGACTGCCTAGTGCAAAGGTGAGCAAATGGTGGCTTGGGAGCCATATGTGGCTCTCTGGCACCTGTACTGAAGCTTTTGGCAACAAATGGCTGCCTGGAGGCAGGGTGTCGATAAGGACTGAAATGAGATCTTGCATTTCTTGAGATTATCATCAGAAACTGACTTTTCAACAGGATTCCTGAGAATGAGAACAAACCAAGAATCGGTTGATTCTCATTCTCGGTAACCTTAAAATCCCCCCAAAATGCTCTGAGCATGCTCAAAATGCCCACCATGGCCATTCTGTGCATGTGCAGCCCTTTTCCAAGATGGCACGGGCCACGCAGGTGACATTTTTGAAAAGGACATCCAGTTCGGAACATGCAAAAACCAGAAGCTCTTTTCCAAAATGGCACTGATGTGGCTCGCACCATCTTGGAAAAGCACCACACATGCACCCAATGGCCACAACAGATACTTTTCAGAGCATTTTAAAGGTTTTTTTTAAGGTTACTCAGAATCTTGTAAGAATCTAGAAACCCTATTGAGAACATAACAATATCTCGCTAGGGTTTCATAATTCCCACAAAACGTTTGTGAGAAGCTATTGCTTCTTGTTTCATCCCTAGTGTTTATGTGGCTCCTTCAAATGTACCACCTAGCACTGCCTGCTCACCTTTCCTTCCTCATCTACATGCTGGCCATGCTACCCAGTGCTGGGTGCTTCCAGCAGTGGTGGAAGTATTAGGTGGTCTGTGCTTGCATATGGGGGAGGCCAGGAAGGTGAGTGTCCAGTGCTGGGTAGATAGTGGAGTCAGGAGAGGCAAGCAATGTCAGCCAGATTGCAAGAGTGAGAGAGGTGAGCAGTGGATGAGAAGTGGGCTTAGGTAAGTCAGGCAGGCAGCAGCCCCAGTGGAGTGAGTGTGCGTGTGAGAGAGGGGGGGGGAAGAGGCCCTTTTTACATGAGATGCTCCCACACATGAACACCATAGTCCACGCAGAAGAGTATCCCATTTAAATGTGGGGGTGCATGGATGCATGCTCCCACTACCCATGCATCCCAACCTACACCCCCCACCCACCCCACACACAGAGCAACCGGCAAAAACGCAGGTTACTCCATGCGTGGTGATGCAGGGAGAAGTGGGAGGGTTGGGTGCACACCCGTGTGCCCACCCCCTGCTCCACCCCCGGAGCGGCTCAGCCCATTTAAGAAGGACCAGAGATTCAGTGGTGGTTCTTGGCCATATGAAGATCTCAAACGGTGGCCCTCTACATTGGGAACTTCGCCCACTCTTGGCCTGTGTCATGATGAGACACATGCCCTGGCCATGTCCTACTTTGGCTGTGTTCACGGGGCCCGTTGGTACCAGAAATCATGTGGGATGGTGTATCAGCGGCTGTTGGAGCTCGGTCATCTTCCGTGGCCCCCAGCTGCTGACTATGGTTTGTCCGAGCCTACCGAGGTGGAACTGGTAGTGCTGTCCGGTGTGTGGTCCCATTCCAATGTGCAGTTGGGGCTCACCACGCAGGATCCCTTCAAGGCGTACTACCTGGTCACCCACCACATGTCTGTGCTGGGCTACCATTGGAGCATGATCCAGTGGCCCCACTTAGTTCACCTGGTGGCCACCCAGTCCCAGGCCCCTTTGTGGCCCCCTGTGACTGACTGTGAGGCTCCCTGTGCCTACCGTGCCCCTGTTGGTGACCCCACAGAGAGCTCCCGCCTCCTTCTTGCTGCTGTGGACCGATGCCTGCTTCCTCCATGATGTCCTGACCTTGAAACTGTGCTGCCTGTTACCCAGGGTTCCACAGCCCCTGCCTGTGGCTCTGAGCCCCCTCAAGCCCCCCCCCCCCGTTCGCCTCTGCACCCGGTGCTCCCCTCCATGGCTGCCTTCTCCTGTAGCCGGGTTCTGCTCTCTGTGCCTCTACCCAGCTCCCTGGGTTGCTGCTGACCTCCTCATCCACCGTCGCTCCCTCCTGTGCCTGTGCCACCCCCCCCTTGGGTGCATCTGTGATTGCGGGGTTCTGGGGTGCCTGGTCTTCACCTCCCGGCATCCGCCTGGGGTGTGTGTGCATTGTGGACTGCCTGCACTGCTCTGGCTCTCCTGCATCCCCTTCATGGCACCCTCGCCAGCGCTTGGGTGCCCCTCTGCCTCCTGGGCCATTCCCAGGCCGCACCCTGTTCCGTGTGGCTCCCCCTGTGTCTGTGTCCTGGCCTTTCGGAGCCCCCCCATTCCCTGTGTAGCTACGGGGGTGCCCGTGTGGACTGTGCTGTTGTTGGGGTTCTGGGTGCCGTTTCCTGTGTCCTGCCCTGCCCCCCCTCACCCCTCTGCCCTGTGCCCATTGTGCCATGTGTGTTGTCTGTCCCGCTGTGTCTCCCCTTCCCTTCCTTTCACATGCGGGTGTGAGTGCGCTTGGGCGTGTGTATGTGCTGTGTGTTCCACTGTGCCCTCGTTGTCTCTGTGCCTGCTGTATGTGTTGCCTTGGCGGCAATTCTCCCTCTTCCCCACCCTTTCCGTTTCCCTTGTGTGGGCGTTCCCTGTAGGCGCTTTTGACTTCCTCTGCCCTCAGTCGGCCATGTCTGCCTCCCGCCCCTCCCTGTTGCCTTCTGGGTGTTGCTTGGTTCACCAGAGCAGGGAAACCACTGTGGTGAATCAGGACCGTGTAACGTCTGAAATCACCCTATGTCAGCTTGTCATGTCAGCTGACAGTGTACCTGAAGCTGTCATTCCTCTGTACCTGAAGCTGTCATTCCAGTCCCTTGAGCCATCATTAAAGTACTAGGGACATCATTGAACTCCCATGGGTTTTCATTCCACTGTATCTGAAGCTGTCATTCCAGTCTCAAGAACTATCATTAAAAATATGGGGCTGTCATTCAACTTCCAGGGGCTGTCATTCCACTGTATTTGAAGCTGTCATTCCAGTCCTAAGAACCATCATCAAAGTTCTGGGGCTGTCATTTCACTCACAGGGGGTTGTCATTCTACTGCATCTGGACACACACACTGCGCACACACACAGACACACACAGACTACACATGCTCACACTATACACATGCACAAACATACTGCACACAGACTACACACACATACACACACACACACAGATTACATACACAATACAAACAGACAGACTTACCTGGAGCTCCACTTCCCCATGCTGCTGCTGCTGCCGCCACCACCACAGCCACCACTACAGGTGTATTTGAAAGGTCCTGTGCTGGCGACCCATGCACATGTGCAACTGGGGCCACATTCTCTAACTACCCAGCATGCTATTTAGAGAATATGACCCTGGCCCTGCATGCGCACAGACCACCAGCACGGGGCCTTTGAAATGCACTAATAAATTATGGTGACTGTGGTTGCAGTGGCAGTAACAAGCAGCAGCAGCATGGGGAAGTGGAGCTCCAGGTAAGCGGCCAGGCTGCTGACCATGGACTGGAGAAGGGGAGGCAAAGCAAGAGGCAAGGCTGTCTTCCATCATTTCCTCTAATCTTGTAAGCTGTCAGCAAGTAGGTGGCAGTGGAGGAGAGCATGATCTTGGAGCGGGGCATGCAGGAGCAAGGAGTAGCAAAGGGGAGGGGGCCAGGGTCATGGGGGCAGTTGTCCTTCCCTGCATCGTGAAGCCCCCAGGCACAATTGCCCCAAGCTGCTCTGGGGAGGCAGAGCTCCTCTTCTAAGCAGTCCCACCCCTCTCCATAGACTAACATGGGTTTATTCACAACCCAATAACTTAAAAACTATTAATTAAATTTATAAATAAACCCTCCAAGGCATCCCCTGGCAGCCTCTTTTAATTTTCTAAAAGGCTCATAGCTCCTCCCCACCAGCATTAAACCCCACTACCCTGCTTCCGCGGTCTAATAATCCCACAATATTGCTCCAGAAGAAAGTTCTTTAATGCTGAATATAGGATTCTATGCTGATATATCTTATTCCATGCCCTGAAACAGGAATTCTGAACCTGGTGCTCGGGAGCAGCAGAGCACTTGGGGAATGTGTGAAAGTGCTCCCCAAACCAGCTCTTAGTAGTGCTGGGGAGCACTTTCACACACGTGAGGCATCAAATTGAATTAAACTGAATTGCAGAGGGGAGACTTAATCTATGCAAATTTATGAAAATCATTCATGCAAATTATGCAGTGCTCTCAAGTAGTTGCAGAGCCACTCCAGCACTCATAACTGAAAAAAGATCAAGAAACTCTGCCCTGAAATATCAGAACTAAAACAAAACAAAACTTCTGAAGTCTCTCATTTCTCAGTTGAAACAGAGGAGGTTAGAATGTAAATCAGATATTCTACTGCTTTAGGGGTGATTCTGGAATTCTGACAATTCAGATTCTCTGTCAGAAATTGGTAGTTTGTGTGTTTTGATCGAAAACCAGAATGGCAGTTACTTCATCCAATTTCAGTTGGAATCAATTGGAATATTAAAAAGAAAAAAAAATCTGTATGAATGCACGAATGGCCACAGAGGCTGCCCACATCCAAATTGATGGGGTGCATCCCTCCTTCGTTCCTCAGGTTCGGAGCCTTGTGGTGCTCCTCAATTCCTATTTCCACCTGAATGACAGCTGCGGCAGCTGTGGTGAGGAGTGTGTTTGGTAAATTACATCTGGTCCGACGCCATCAATCGTATATCTCGGGCTCTGATTTTGCCACCATCACCCATGCATTCATCACCTCGTGACCGGATTACTGAAGTGCAGTCTACGTGTGGCTTCCCTTGGTGATGACCTGGAGGCTGCAGCAGATGGAGAATGTGGCGGTCCATCTCCTTACGGAGATGAGTTGCTGGGAGCACATAACACCGGCACTCTGATTTCTGCACTGGCTGCCTGCAGTCTTCAGGACCTGATTCAAGGTGCTGGTTATTATGTTTAAAGCCTTATGTGGCCACTTACCTTCAGGACCACCTCACTCCTCATTTTCTGAAATGGCCTCTACAGTCGGCTGGGGAATGCCTTCTTGGAGGTTTCCCAGGTGGCTACATCTGAGCGGGTGTTCTCAGTGGCCACGTCGTGTCTCTGGAACTCCCTCCTGGTGGAGATTCACGAATCTCTGGATCTCCTTTCTTTCCATAAAAATGGTAAGACCTGGCTGCTTTGCCAGGCATTTGGTGAAGGGGATGGATAGTGGTTGGGGTTTTAAGGGGTTTGTTGTTTTGTGGCATTTTTCCCAGGCCTTTTTTTGGGGGTGGGGAGGTTAATGTGATTTTTATGGTATGGGTATTTGTTTTTTTATATTATTATTATTATTATTATTATTATTTTGTTTGTTTGTTTGTTTGTTTTATTTGTTTGTTGTTGTACACTGTCCCAGACTGCCATAGGGGAGGGGGTGGTATAAAAATATTTATACATAAATAGATAAAATAAATAAAACGGGACCTATGCTGCTGCTGCTGTTTTAGATAAGGACGTGGCCATTTGCACATGTGTAAATTGGCACCAGCTGCTATTTAAAAAAAAAAAAAATTTTTTATTTAATTTTATTTATTTATTTATTTATTTACTCATTCTGGGTTCTGACTGGAAATGTATTTCCCATTTTTAATTCTGATTGAAAAATCAAATAGCTATTCCATTTTCATGGAAATATCCACAAAAATGGAATAGCTATTTTGATTCAGGTCTATACTGTCCTTCCTTTGATTTGGATTGGTAGTGCAGAAAGCATCTTAAAATGGGAGAAATTAATTGCAGCATCTTTTCATTAGTATGAAGAATAAAGGCAGCTTATTTGATTATTACTACAGAACACCACAAGGAATCAGTTACAGAGGGCTTTATATTATTTTTAAACACATTGCATTGCAGTTTTTTATTTAAAAAACTGTTGCACTCAGAAATAACATACTATCTTTCTTTCTCTATTCTGTAGGCAAGTTTGAGTCCTGGAATATGTGGATATACCTAATTCAAAAAACTGGAGTTTGTCTGCATTTTCAAAAGCTGAATTTAGCAACTTCTTTCTTCAGTTTGGCTACAGTCATAACATCATGGGGTAGAGTGTGGCTTCGCTTGTGCGTAGTGCTGAATCAAGTAGTCAGAAAACTACTCATGAGTATTTGGCTGAGGTCCGAGTACCCTCGACCAAATACTCAAAGTACATTCTGAGGCAGGGAATGAGGAAGGGGCCAGAGGTGAGGGAGCCTAGGGGGAAGGGAATGGGCTAGGGAAGAGGATTTGGGAGCCTAGCGGGGGTTGAGGGCGTAGAGTAGTCCCCCTCTGGAGGGGCTCCAGTGACATATGGCTTCTCCAGACAGAATAAGTTTTTAGAAAAAAAAGGGGAAAAAAAGCTGAATATGTTCAGAAGGGCCTTTCCAAGATGGCACCTGCCAGCAACATGTTGGAAAGGTCTGAGCATGCTCAGAAGGACCATTAAGTCCTTTTGAGCATGC
>QEPC01010320.1:135917-149872 GCA_003113815.1 Sphenodon punctatus | reverse complement strand
CTATGGCTCCTAAACACCTGAAAAATCCCACAGGCGCCAGCTCATTCCAAGCCTTGCCATACCCACATGACTCACACGCCCTGCCTTTGATACCAATAAGGGTATCTGTCTATCTGAAGGACTTTTGCAATCTGTTTCATAGTGTCTTTGCCCAGATCCAGAAATTGGAGCTTCCTGCCAGGGGTCTAAGTCCTGTCCCTGGTAGGAATGATAGAGAACAGTTCCAATTTATAACAAAAGGAGCTACTTCATTTTGATATTTCTAATTGCAGTAATAAGGAAGAGTAGCACATATAAGAGAGATGAAAAGACTAAGTTTCCAAAAGGCAGTTGCCCTAAAGGAGATATGGCAACAGCAAAACTCAGAAGAGGAGTGGCAGAGATGGGGTTTTCCATCAGGCCCCTCATAAGTCCTCTAATCAGACGGTCATGGTACACTTACCAAATATTTATGGTGGTGTTAAGGGTGCATCTGTTTGTTGGTGCTGCTACAAAAACATTTGTTTTCACTCTTTCCTTTGTCCTACTATATGTAAAACTGGTGAAATTCAAAGATTCAGAAATTTGATTTGATTAGTTAAGCATTACCATTCAGATGCTGCTCTAATGGTTGCTGAGCTGCGTAGGAGGATGAGATGATGGGCGATAACAAATGTGATGGGAGGGATGCTAATACACCCGTTACATGGATTAATGGGTTGCCAGATGTGGGTCTGCTGCTGTCCAGGGTAGGAAGCTGGCCTGGATGTGGTTCCCCAGATGATTTTGAGCCCATAACCTGGGCCAATGGCTGACAAGGAAGGCCAATGCATCTGTTACCTGGTGCTTGGAAACCATGGCAGGGAGCGGGGTGTAGGAAGTGTGCTTGGGTGGGGCTGCTCATCTGTGCACGTGTTCCATTGCCTCCCAGGAGGTTGGGGGAGAGCTCGCCGGCCAGCCCAGTTGAGTGCGTGTTTGTTGTGTGCCCCGTATATGACCCTGCAAGGGCTGGCCCCTCCTTCCAGAATGTGTAGCCAGTGTACCAGATACACATTTATTTTCACCCAATGCTAGCTCTCAGACAACTCCCCTTATCACAGGTTGAGACAAATCAGTTGAGGATTTACAGCACCACCAAATAGTCTGGGAATCATCCACCATGGAAAGTCATCATTCATGCATCTAAAGGCTGCTGGAAGCCAATCAGTACTCCTACCCACAAGCCTCTATTGCTTTTAGTTACTGGAGGGAGTGGGACTACCCACCACATTTATAAGCTTCTCTACTGGGTCGTCTTGTTTTTGTGTTTCAACCTCAGACCATTCTAGGTTATCCATGATATTCACATATCAGAGTGCATAACTCTGGATGTTTCTATGCATCATGGTGGCTCTTTAATTTTCCATGTCTGATTGCATATTTGTACACACAAGCAGAGGAATCATTGCCTGATAAATCCAGATCAGTGGCAACTAGGCCTGCACTGAATAGGAAAAAAAAAAAAGTGAGTATTTCCAAGTTTTTGAGGACCGGCTCTGAGTGTTTGGCTGGTCCTCGGTAACTTGGTCGGATACTCAGTACTCGGTAAATACTCGGCAAAATAAAACCAAGTATCAAGTATTTTCCAAGTCCTGAGTTGCCTTATATAGGACCAGAAAAAGCCCCTTATGTTGCAGGAAAAGCCCTTTATGTTGCCCATCCAAGGATTTACCTTAGTACCAAGTAATGGACCAAGTACCAGACCGATTCCTCAGTTTTTCAGTACTCAGTAAAACTTGAGACAAATATCGAGATAATCAGTAAAAAAAAACAAGTAATTTCCAATACCAAGTTTCACCACTAGTGGCAACAGAAGAATATGGAACTGCAGACCTCAGTTTGCATTACACGTAACCCATCTTATATGTGGACCCATCTGCTAGAGGTGTGCAAAGGAGGAACAAATATGCACCCTGCTAAGAACAGGCAAGCGAGCTCCTGCTTCCCATCCACCTTCAGTGTCTCAGGGCAGGCAGAGGTTCCCTGATCCCTAATGAATAGTGGATCAGCAAAGAGCAAGGAACCTCAGCCAGCAGTGAGTCTGGATCTCTGATGGAGTTGGTTATCCTGATCTCCTGGCAGTATCCCTTGTCTCTTCCCAGGCAGCAGTGCAACTGGCATACCAGAACGACTATCTGACAGCAGTCCCAGGGAAAATCCTAGACCTGCCTTCTGCAGGATTTTGGATGCACCCCCACATTTGTCATCACATGTGAACTCAGGACATTGCACACATAGCTATCCACCCCTTTTGCTGAGGGGGTAGAAAAGATCTCTAAAGCTGTGTAGTTGGTATGGTACAAGGCCTTAAAATGTTGAGTCATGACTAGCTAACAACCCCAAATTTATAGTTCGTTTCAAGGTACTTCCATTCTTTCATTGGCCTTTTCCATAGCTTTTCAAGATGGGTACAAGGAGATGAAATTTTTAATAGAGAGTCTGGGTTCAAATTTTTACTTAAGTCATAGGTGAAGCTGAATGTTCTAATTTTGTTTTATTTCTTAATGAACAGTGATGATTTCCCCTTACCGAACAATCATCAGTTTGCATCATTCATAATTACTACATGCAAGAAGGATTGAATCCAAAATAGCAGGATAACCGTAGGCGGTGCGAGATGTGCTAAATAGTAGAGCAGTGTCTGTAAAAAAGAGTAGGATGGTATTTGCACGACCATGCTGCTGCCTTTAAGACTATGCTATTAATTCTTCTTCAGTTTCCCAGGCACTGAATTCATAAACATGTTAAAACAGTGAAATAATGTACCCATATAGCTACACTTCACTGATTCTCTTCTCAAATATGAGGTAACATTTTCATTCTGTTCCCAGTTCAGCTTAGGATGCTTTTCGACCTCCCCCTCCCCACCCCGCCCCGCGGGAGGGAATGCACAGCCAGGATATGCACAGGTGCCACCAGTCTGAAAGCCCCCCTGTGCAGCTTTACCAGAAAACACCCACAGAGATACAGAGCAGGATTTGGGCAAAGCATTGCGGGGGGGGGGCACCTTTCAGACCGGCGGCACCCTGCACATATCCTGGCTGCGCATTCCCTCCCGCACCCAGAATGTGTGTGCGGGGGAGGTCTGAAAGTAGCCTAAGATATAGCGGCAGGGGGAGCTACAAGACAGACTGGATTTTTAGTACAATTTTGCAATTTTTTCCCTAATGTTCTTATAATTTTGTTTCTTCCAGGCGTGATTGAATCTTCTTCCATATCCACGCTCTTCCATCTGCTCTCGTAGGCGTGTGTGTGTGTGGGGTGGGGTGGGACAAAACATGTTGCTGTTGTAAATTGATGCTGAACTTGCTTGACTCACATGTGACCCATACAAAATCACCTTAAGCCGTAACCACAGCTATAATGTATTTAGAATAAGAAAGAGGATGGATTTCTTTATACTACGTTTAACTGGGAGTAAGTTTAATGATGCTTAAAGAGTTAGTCCATATTTACTCTGATTAAATGACTGCTGATTTTAGGCATCCCATTAAAAACAACAAACAAACAAAAAATCCACCACAATTACAGCCCCAGTAAATAGGTTCAGACTAAAGCTGTAACGAGAACATGCAGTGTTCTTGTGACAATGTACAAGATTCTCACAACCCCAGCAAGATCTCATATGTTATCACTGAGATTTTTGAGAATCTCCTGAGATTCTTGGAAATCTACCCAAATGCTCTGAGCATGCACAAAATGGCCGCTGTGGCTTTTCTGCACATATGTAGCCCCAGTAGCCATTTTGCGCATGTGCAGAGTGTTTTTTGATGGTTCTCAAAAATCGTGCAAGATTCTTGAAAACCTAAAAATGCTCTGCCCATGTGGAAAATGGCTGCCACGACCATTCTGTGCATGTGTGGCCCCCTGACGGCCATTTTGCACATGAGCAGAATGTTTTGGGGGCCATTTTTCTGGCACTTGAGAAATCATGAGAATGGTGATGGGTATGCTGATTCTCACAAGATTCTCGGGACACAAAATCTTGTAGAGAGGGTCCATTCTTGACAATATTTCCGACCAGGTAGAAACCTTGTTTCAGTCCTAGTTCAGACTCTTCTGGGGTTTCAACCCCAAATTACTTATAATATCCTTTCAACTAAAGAAATTTGGGTGGCTTTTAAGATCTGCATTTCACCTCAGAATACAGCAGTATTGAGCATGGGTCAATCTTATTACATCAAGACTGCTGAAAAAAATAAGGGAAACAAACTAACCCAACCTTGTAATTCCCAATAGCTGTACATTTTAACAAGACTTACTCAATACGGTAAGAGGGGAAGAGCAAATATAGTGAGTGTCTACTTTGATTTACTCTAAATCCATCCCTAGGTGATTCTAATGACTCTGGACCTCAAAAGATTAGAAATACATATATATGACAGAGTCAGAACGGAGCTGTTAAGTCTGTAAATCTAAACAACCAATTTTTAGTCCAAACAAATGAAAACAGTAGCACACCTGGAGCAGCAGCAATAACAGATGGATTATGTATAGTAAAATCATGATACATTAATATTTTAAAAGAAAAATAAAATACAGCCCATTTTCTAAAAAGTGTAATAGTCATGCAAAGTGAGAACCAAACTAATAGGACTTACGTCTTTCCAAATGTTTCCAGAACTATTTGGAATTAGTAAAAAAGTGATCTATATATTCTTAGTGGCAAAATACACAGACACAGGACAAGCAATACATATTGACAAACAACTGCTACAAATCAATGAAGTGTCAGAGGGTTTTTTCAAACAAAATGATAACCTGCTTGAGTCTAGAGTTGAAAAGAGGGCAAATGTTCCTGTTCCAAAGGGAAATACTGAGCTATCAGGAGTGCTTTCAAGTGTCTGTTCATACTTTATCAGTTTCTGGTAATTCCATACCATCACCATTTTAATAGTAATTTCTTTTTTCACTTTCCAGGACATTTTCACCACTTTCTGGGACTTTTTCATAATTGTCATCACTTTGCAGGACTTTTCATCACTTTCTGAGACTTTTTTTGTCACTTTCCAGGAATTTTACAGCCGTTTTAAAGCAGTATTACAGTACTTTTATGGCAATTTCCAGCACTTCCTTGATGCTTAGCCAACAAGCTTTCATCTCCACAGTCCCCATGGGTGTGCATAGAGCACACACAGGGCTTAGGACCGCCCCATAACAGTCCCTGTTCATCTTGAGAAAAAATAACAGAAAAAGGCAAAAGCAACAAAAAAGCTGGTAAATTTCCATGTGGCACAAATCTCAGCAAATACCCTGCTTCCGATGGAAACAGCAGTCACTGAGATTTTTGGTTTCAGGACTACTGGAGTCTGTTTTTGGTCTGTGCATCCCCCTTGCAGCCCTCACTCACATGTTTAACGTGTCCAGCCTAATAAACAGGCAGAACCTCTGTGTAGTTCTTGTTGTGAAGGCAGTCCCCACTCACCCCCAGGCTCCCACTTATAGGTTTAACCTGACAAACCTAATAGATAGGCAAGCAGTCTTCTTGCCACGCTCTGCTCACCAGATCCCCCTCTCAGTACTATTCTGTCCCCTGAGTCACTGAGACCCATGGGAAGAAAAAGCTTTACCAGTCGTATCTTTCTTTTGGGTTCTTATGACTCTGGGAAGCAGTCTAGCGTGAAAAAGCATTTGGCCACAGGTGACATGCAGTCAGTCCTAGCTAGGTAGCTGCCCACCACTCTCACCTTTTCAAAATATTTTGGTGCATAGTCTGCAGACTTCACAAACACCTGTTACGTAGCCATGAATCCCAAAGACTTCACGGTGAACATTATCATGTTTCAGGTCATCATTACCACTGCTGAGCTGAACCTACAAGCAATCCAGCAGATTCAAACCTTCTCATTGATTCAATGAGAGTGCAAGGCACAGTAGGGTCTGTGCTCGAACTGCGTCCAAGGTAATAGGGTGCACCACATCATGGAGGTGGCTCCTGCTTTGACATATAGTGCATTTGCCTTTCTCTAGCAACAATGGACGATGCTGAGGAGGCTCAGAGGGGAGCTGATTCTTGCCCAGAGATATCTGTCAGGAGATGAAAATTCAGTCTCCAATGCCCTGCTCATGACTGTACCCACCAAGAGACTTGTGTGGGTCAAGGAAAAAAGTGAAGACTTGTATAATAATGTGCTGTCATCTTAGGGAGATTCCAAGGGGATCTCCAACTTTAGGATGCCCTGTCACCTTGTTCTGCAGATACCTGAGATCCTCAGGCCTCAGCTGGAGAAACACACGGTGATGTGATGATGTTCAATAAAGCCTTTAGAACTGTTCCCTGTGTGTCAGTGTGTTTTCCTGCTGCCCATCCAGCCATACCCTCACCCCCACCAGAATGGCATACATTCCCTCCTGCCCTCCCCTCTCCAGCTCATGTTATTTCTCGCTCTTTTCGGTTCCCTATGCATTCCCTATGGACATTCACAGGAAAGAAGGCTGCCGGCATGAACTCCTGCTTTTTCTTATTGACATTCACAGGCTAGCTAGATCTGGGAATGGCAATAGGAAATGCAGAGGCACAGATGTGCTGCCAGCTCCTAGCCCCTCCCCCCCACTGCCCTCAAGTATAAGTGCTTTCAACCCCCTAGCCCCCTGAAGCAGCTTATTCTCCATGTCCCCCTTTCCTTTTGCCCCACTTCCTGCTCTCTTCCCTTCCCACTCCCCAAAGTGGCTTATCGCTTAGGCCTGAAACAACAAATCGTGGTGAATGCTGTTTCCATTCGAATTAGGTAATTTCACTTTCATTCATGCAATGTGGAAACTGAGGGTAATTTTAGACGTTACATGATCACGGTCAACCACGGACAATCCCCTGTGGTGGCGGATGGTCGTGTAACATCTGTTTGCTCACCACCAGATGTTCACCATGGTGACCCACGGGCGGTGAGCAAATTAACCACACTTTCGAGGATGGTCTGGGCACCATCTCTGAAAGCATGGTTAATTGAACCACGGCCCGGAATCGGCAGTCGGTAATGTCTGTCACTGCCGCCGATTCCGGGCCGTGGTCCACACCCGGGAAAGAATCGGGCGTAGCGACCGGATTAGCCGCTGCGCCTGCCCATCTCCCGGAGGGCGGGCAGACTGGGGAACATGGGGGGTGGGGCTGTGCAGCCACACGTTGCGCCGCACAGCCCCTCCCCCAATTCCACACCAGAATCAGCCGGCTCGTCTGTTGACGGGCCATTTTGATTCCAGCGGGGAATCAAAAGGTGATTCCATGACGGGGCCAATAGGCGCCCCATCACTTCTGAAATCACCCATTCTGACTTTTCCGCTGTTTTTGCCACTTGTCATTATTTTTCGTGTGTTGAGCAGAGATGCTACAGGGACGAATCCAAGGCTGCATCCTGTGTGCACACAGAAAAGGAGGGAAAGCAATATTATAAGTATTTAATCATAAACATATATAATGAAAAGCGGTAAAAAAGCGCAATAACTATACACAAAATAGAAATATATTTGTGTATAGTTATTGTGGTGTGTGTGTGTGTGTGTGTGTGTGTGTGTGTATATATATATATATATATATACACACACACACACAAATCAGTTGGTTTTACAAAAATAAACCAGAATACACATACACTAATGGTCTTCCCATGAAGTATAGAAAACATAACAATGTACACAATGGTAGTTACCTAGAGAATAAAATCCCATAACAATTACTAAGAAGCCCAGATGCATTTCAGGGACCCAGCCCCTTCTTCAGTGGGATATCTTAAAATTATTAGAAGGACATATTTGGCTGGCTGAAAAATAAAAAGACAAACGCTTCAAAAATAAACAATGAGCTCTATTGTTACCATATAGAGAATGGAGAGTCTGGATAAATCTCCATACACCAGGGTTAAAAAAAAGTATCAAAAAACAACACCAATGGCAATGTTGTGTATTCTTTAGTGGAATCTCAGAGAATTCTAAGTCATTCCTTCATAGTTTCATACATCTCAAATGAACAGCAAAACGCTGGTCTCATGTATGCACATATCAAGTAATAACTCTGTACATACTTTGTGCACCCCCGGGGTCAGTGGAGATGCAAAGGTGTCAGCTAAGTGCTAGGAAAGTGCTGGAAATTGCTATAGAAGTGTCACAAAAGTGCTGTAAAACTGTTGTGAAAGTCCCGGAAAGTAACATAAAGTAATGAAAACGACAAAAAGGATGGAAAATGACAGAAAGTGATGAAAAAATACTGGATAGTGATGAAATTGACAGTAAATGATGAAAAATGACAGGCATTGATATTGACAATAACACAAGTGTGGAATCACAAGAGACTAAAGTACCGACAAACACTCACAAGCACTCCTGAAAGGTCAGAATTTCCCTGCGGAATGGGGATATTTGTTCTCAGCCCTAATTGCTATGCCATACCACCATTTTACATACCCTGTCTCCCGCCTTTCCCAGAATAAGCATGGAAGCCATGGATTGAGAAAAATGGAACACATTTACTTATTTACTTATTTATTTAAACAATTTAATACCATGCCCCTCCTGCCACAGGCAGCTCAGTGTGTCTCACAATTTATAAAAAGATAAAAAACTACAATAAAACGACAAAACACAGTAAAACACTGGAGGTTAAAAACACTAAACCTCCATCCCCCTAACCCACTCCCCCCACCCATCACCCATCTCCCTTGCCAAATGCCTGGTGGAATAGCCAGGTCTTACACCTTTGTCAAAAGGAGGCGAGGTCTGGGGCAAAGCCCTAATTGCTGAAAAGCACTCCTTGCCATACCCTCGACCTGGACATCCAGGTGGAGCTGGGAATCGAGGAGCACACCCAGATTGAGAACCTGGGTAACCAACGGGGGACAAATCCCATCAATGATGGGGGACGTCAACCCCACCACCTTCCCCATTAACATCACCTCCATCTTGTCAGGATTCAGCTTCAGCCAGCTAGCCCTCATCCAGTCCCCCACAGCTGCCAATCACTGAGTAAGCACTGAGACTGCCAGGTCTAGGTTGGAAGAGGAAAAGAAGAGGTAAAGTTGGGTGCCATCAGCATATTGATGACACTGCACACCAAACCTCCTTACGACCTAGCCAAGTGGCTGCATATTCACATTGAACAGGAGAGGTGACAAGATGGAACCTTGAAGGACTCCACATGAGAGGTCCCGGGGTGATGAGAAAAAATCCCCGACCACCACTCACTGAGTTCTTCCAGCCAGGAGAGAGCAGAACCATTCAAGAACAATCCTGCCCACTCCAGCTCCGTCCCACAAGGGAGTCATCAACCTCTCGTGAACAATGGTATCAAAAGCAGCTGACAGATCTAACAGTATCAGCTGGGTCGAGCGACCCTGATCCAATTCCAGAACGTGTCTTCAAAGAGACCGTAGGAGGCTGTGTGCACCGCCAATTCCTACAGTGGGCGGCCACTTCTGGTGCTTGTAAGTGCCTCCTATGCAACTTTTCCTACCAGCGCATTGAAGAATGTGCTTCCCAGGTCACTCGCCTAAAAGTGGCCTAAGGGAAATAATGAAAATTAGTGAACTTGCAATCATTCACAAGTAAATATAAGCAGCATATAAAAGCCAGTGTAGGATAGTGAGAGCCAGTGTGGTGTAGTGGATAAGGTGCTGACTTGGATGTGGGTTCAATTTTACCCTAGCCAATCAACTCAATGGGTAGCCTTGGGCAACTCACAGCTTTTCAGCCTCAGTTCCTCATCTGTAAAATGGGAATGTGTCTATCTGTCTGTCTGTCCCTGTGTGGTCCCCTCATCCTTGTCTATCTTAGATTGTAAGCCTGCTGGGCAGGGACCTGTCTCCCAAAATCTGTAACTGAAAAGCGCTGCTTACATCTAGTAAGGCTATAGAGATGATATGATGTAGTAGTGGTATGCAAGAAAAGTTACATGGTGTGTGACTGCTTCTTCCTAGGAAGAATTGTCAGAAGTACCAAACAATGGCAATTACCAAATGGGAACTAGCAAAAACAGTGGAAAAAAACAGTATGTTTCCTCATCATGTGAGCACAGGCGAACAGTCTGTTTTGAAAGAAACCTCTTTTGTTGCAATTGCTCAAGTTAGCACTGGCTATACAGCAAGGGTGCAAAGAGAAGTGTTTTTGGTGACTGCTCTGCAACTTTGGGACTCCCTTCCACTGGAGGCTCACCACAGTCTGAGTTTAAATATTTTCCAGAGTCACTGTAAGTCTTATTTATCTGGCAAGGCATTTGGCAGGCAGGGATAGGATCTAGGATGCTGTTTTTAAATGGAAAATTTTGTATACAGATTGGATTTTTAATTAGTTTTATTTTATTTTTGTTTTTATATACGCATTGTTACCCACCCTGAGCCTTCAGGGAGGAGCAAGCTAAAAATCTAAGATAAATAAATTACTAAATAAATTCAAACAACAGGTTTTTTGTAACCAGGTAAACACATACACAAAATAATTCTGTATTTGTCAACTGCCACACCAAGATCCCTGGGCAACGAGTTCTCTCACACCTGTTGAGCCCTCAGACCTTTCGCCCATAAGGTCCCAACTGCCACAAGAATATCTTAGCTCAGCCCATAACACTCTACTAAGAGACTTCAAGGCCTTAGCATGTTCACGTTGTAGACTGTGGTTAAACCTTAATATAATATTTTAATCATCTATTAAAATGAAATGAAGTGTTTTTCTGGTTTTCAATTTTTGGTATCTTGGGAATTATATAATCTCATAAAATGTCTGTTCCACAAAAATACTGCAGCTCTTTTTTTTATTTAACCGTATATCATTGCTGCAGCTGATTAGCATTAGACTTAAGACATGACATAGAAGTAGAAGAAAAACAGCTTATAGTGTGCACATTTGCTACCCATGGGGAAACATAGCGCTTCCACTGAATTGCAGGGGTGGACTCACTCTGCTGGAGTGTGGGGGTAGTAATTGCATAACCCACTTTCACTCTAGCCTTGCAGAAGCAGAGATAGCAACACTGGGTTGTCCTTAATTGTTATTAAAAAAAACCCACATACATTAAAAATCCAGGGGGTAAAAACATAATAAAATGCAGTTCTAAACTACACCAAATTTCATCACCTATAATACTTTAATCCTTGCAGTAGGCAAAGATGGGAGAAGTGATTTTTACAGACTCTTCTCCCTTTAAGAAAATTCCTTGCCACCCCATCTGTCACCCCAAATGCTAATTCAGTGTCACTGGTGCATTGCTGTTTTGTCACCATGCTGCATTACAAGGCAGATGCTACATTGTGATAAAAGATATTTTGTGTCGAATTCCTGTATAACAGCGATGGACATTTTGTAGTATATGTTCAACTGTGATAAAATGGATTTCATTATGGTACAAAAAGGGCTGCTTCTCTGTGAATACATTTGCTTCAAGATTTTTAATAGAAAAGAGCACATCGTTCCTGTATATAAATTGATAGAAACAGGATGCAATCACAGAGTATGTACGATTTAATTAATATAACCAGAAAAGGAAGGATAGTGATGAATATGTTTGCAGTTTTCACATCTTGAAGATAAATTCTAAGAGACAGAAATGAAAGCCACTTTAAAAAAAGAAAAAGAAAAGAAGGAATTCAGCTTTACAAAATAGGTGGCAGTTCCTTGTATCTGCCTTATTGTCAGTGAAGAGGACATACAAATTAAATGACTGCTCTGCCTAGCAATAGGTAATGAAGTCAATGGAGTTGTTCTTTGCTTGCTACAACCTATGTATAATAAGAATGCACACTAAGCAATAACTGCTAGCAAGTATTAGGACAGCTATTAGGAGGGGAAAGGGTGGCCTTTTTCTGGTTAATATACAGGTGTACACATCAGGAAACCTGAGTTCTAGTCCTAGCCCTGTTAGAAACTTGCTGCATGAACTGAGTTGTGAGATAGTCCATGAGAGCAATTTCAGGGATGTGTACATAGCAAACATTCCACCTTGTGGTTTGTGTTAGATATCTTTCCAGCGAATGTTGTATATTTCATGATCACAGCTAGTGCAAGTGAGAGTCCCCTTCACTTCAGTGGAGTTGAGGCCTTGTAGTGGATGTTATTCATCCTCTGTCCTCCCTTCCCTGAGTTAGTGAAGGTCTTCATAGATCCACAATGGTGGATAAAGCACTTGTTTGGACTAGGGCTGGATCAAGAACTGTCCCTGGTTCTTGCAAGATTTTCAAAGATTCTCAGCCACTAGAATATATTGTTTTCTTAAAGTATTAAAAATATATTAAAATAATCTTTTTTTAAAAACCCAACCCACTGTGCATGCACCAAATGGACGCTGGACCATTCTGTGTATGTGTGCCCTTTTCCAAAAAGATGGTGGCAGTGGGACTGCCATTTTTTAAAATGACAGTCAGTCTATGCATGTTCAAAATGACCACTGCACGTGTTCAGATTTACTGCCTTTTACCGAAATGTTGGCAACGTTGCCAGCACCTTTTGGGGAAAAGGTGTGCATGTGCAGAATGGTCCAGTAGCCATTTTGTGCATGCACAGTATGTGCAGAACAGTCATTAATAAAATATTAAAACAAAATAAACATGAAAAACAAAAAGGTTTTCCATGAACACCCCCCCCCAACATGAATTGTTTTCCTCAAGCAAAAACAAAAATGAATTGAGTGCCTTCTGCATACCTCTATCACAGATCTAGTTCCTACTTTCAACTGCTGAAAAACTGAGCTCAAGGTAAGGGAGCAGAGAGGAGGGTATAAATAGAGCTGTGGTGAGTGGAGGTGTTCCCATACCATCAGGAAAAAAGCTACTTTGGGGGGATTTTTGCAACTGTCTGTCAGGATCGCCTCACAATACATTGATTCTGCGCTTCCACAGTTACAAGATTGGTGTCTGCAATTTTCTAGCATTTCTGTCATTTTCTGTCAATATTTGTTTTCTTTCTCATCATTTTTTGCCAATTTCCAGCATTTTCATGTTTTTGTCAATTTCTGGTATTTTCCATCAATTTACAACACATTCTGTCAATTTATGGCTCTTTTAAGTGCTGTAGATTCGCACAGTTTAGGCAGGCAGCAATTGAAGCACAATTGGCTCAATTTAAGGCAGGGAGCAAGGTAAGGCAAGACGGTATGGGCAATCAACTTGAAGTTTCTTGAATAGCAAAAATTAGCAAAAAGCTGGTAAGTTTCTTCATCGTGTGAATAGAGGTGAATGACCTCTGTTCACTGGTCATTGCTTGTTTTATGTCTAGGCATGCACACAAGGACAGGGGAAAGATTCATAGCACAAAGATCAATGATCTGAACTTTCCTCTTCTGGAGTGTACCCCCTAAACAGCTACACCACCAATTTGTAGGTCTCAAAGTTTGTACAAATTTTTAAAGCAGGAAAAGTTTCCTAATCCCCACTATTTTTCAAACAAATCTGAAATAGCATCCTCTCTTATTGATCAAATGACAATATGGTGTAGAAGTCTCTCATCTATCATATCCAGCAACAACTGGTCCCTGCTTTTGTTAGAAGCATGATTTCTCCAATCCATATCAAGTGAAGGTATCAGCTATTTGTCCTGTTACTGGAGACAGAGGAGAAAACCAGGACCTATTTGTAGTCCATTCACTTGAATTGATATAATGTTAAAATGCACTGAAGAAAGAGAGATTCTGGTGGGTCTGTCACACAATTATTATTATTATGTGGTGTGAAGACAAGAAAAAGTTATTTACAAAATGTAGAACAAGTAAAACCTCTTGCATCTAGTAAAAAATGGGATAGTTACAGTCCTTCCAATTTTTTTTTACAAGCCAGTAACACTGCAAAAAGCAGAGAGAATGAAATTTTCCACAACACCAAATGTTTATTAAAGTGTGCCTGGTATACAAATTTAGATAGGTAGGTAGATGGAGAAACACAGTGTTCCCATTATCAATGAAATTTTTCTATAGACTGCTTTATTTTGAATGGCAGGTAGGTTGTGTGTGTGTGTGTGTGTGTGTGTGT
>QEPC01010320.1:108171-135817 GCA_003113815.1 Sphenodon punctatus | reverse complement strand
GATGGGGGGGTGGGGACACAAACAGCTCATGACAAACAACACAGGGAGGGGTACAAAACTGAAATTAAAGCTAAATCAATCTGATCCTAGTTTAAATAAATCCAAAAACAGGGGAAGGGAATCAGGGATTGAATATATACAGGGTCTGCAGCCAGGTTTTTCCCACCTGAATGTGCTCAAAATCATCTGAACGCAGCCGAACTGTTCGGGGGTTTTGGCGTTTGGTTCGGATGTTTGGTTCGGACATCCAAACTGTCTGAGTTCAGGCCGAACTCCGAATGTCCGAACCGCGTTTGCACATCCCTATGGATTTGTGTGAATTTTCATTCTGCATTGTGTAGTTATATCTATAGTGTCTTTTACTGATGCAATTCCATAAAAGTTTTAGATACTGGTGTGTATTTCTTTTTTTTATTTTTAATAAATTTTATTAGTTTCCAATACCAGAAGGTATAATTTACATCTACAAAACCATTGTCTTCAGACCAACTTAAGCTATACAAACCATAAAATAAATGAAATTATTTACAATTATATAGTACCTCAGAGTGGACCAATTCGGGAGTACCCATCACAGCGCTGGTCCATTTACTACAGATTCTGTGAAGTTCTGACCCATTTCAAATTAAATCATATTTAAACATATTGTTACTTTGCTATCTGACATGTCCAAATTTTGCTGCAGTAGATTCCAAACATTGTTTCATATAGCGTAGAATTCCTCTAGCTTATAATTCAGCTCTGCTTGTATTCGTTCCATGGTAACAGTCCACCAAATTCTTTGCCACCATTTCGATATAGCAGGTTTCTTTTTAGACTTCCAATTACACAAAATCATATGCATAGCTGCAATTCGAAGTTGCTGGCAAGCGAGTTCTCTTTCCTTAATGATCTGCAGGTCAGGAAAAACTCCAAGAATCGCAAACTCTGGTTGCATTGTAATTTGCTGCTGCGCAATGATACTGCTGTACTGACCAATTTTATTCCAAAATTCCTGTATGGTGGGGCAATCCCACCAACAGTGCCATAAAGTACCTGTTTCATCACAACCCTGCCAACATTTCTTCAGATAATTCTTATTCATACTGTGAAGTTGTTCTGGAGTAAAGTACATTCGGTATGTTGCCTTAATTTGTGGTTCTCTTACCGCTAGTGACCTGGACCCCCCTGCATTACCAACCAGATAGCCTGCTTTTTTTTTTATCTATTAAAATATTAAGGTCTAACTCCCATTTCTTTATGTATTCCTCATCAGATTCATTAAACGGTTGAGAAGCCACTTTCAATCATTTATTTTCCCAGTGTATTCTGATTTTATCAGATATTCCCCCCTGTTTTGCCCAGGGACTAAAAATTTGGGGTAAATGGATTTTTTTCCCTTATTTATATCCGCCTTGTTCAGACAAATTTCCCAGAGCTGCAGAGTGGTATGGACAAATGGATGGTTTTCATTTTTTTGTCATTTTAGTCCAGCTCTGTCTGTCAGGAAATATTTAAATTCCTGAATTTCACAACACTCTTTTTCCATAACCAGCCAGTCTGGAGTATCATTTTTGTGATACCATACCTTTATCCCTCATAACACAGATGTCCAATAATATAATTTAAAATCTGGCATATTCATACCTCCAAACTCTTTATGGGTAAATAATACTGTCCTTTTTAATCTCGAGTTTTTCCTATTCCAGATTATTCGTGTTATTAACTTATTCAATTTACCAAAAAATTCTCTGGGCAGTTGAATTGGCAAAGCGAAAAATGTGTATATTAATTTGGGCAACACCAACATCTTGATTAAATTTGTCCTCCCCACCTAAGAGATCTGAAGATTTTTCCAATCTTCTTCCTTCCACTGTAGATTTTCTAGCAGTGGTTAAAAAATTGCTTTATACAAGTCCTTAAGTTTTTTTGTCACCCTTATTCCCAAATATATTATTTCTGTTTTTTCTAACATAAATGGAGTAGCCCTCAGCAGTTTTTCTATATTGAGCCTATCTTCATTAAACAGTAACATCCTAGATTTTTCTATATTTACTTTATACCCAGAAACATTGCTAAATTTTTCAATGACTTCCTTTAAGCCCATCACTGACTGTGGCAGGTCTGTCAAACTAACCAGCATGTCATCTGCATACATCGACAATTTGTATTCTGTCCCTTTTACCTGTATCTCCTTTATTTGCTTTGAGTTCCTAATCATTGGGTGATATCAGACGTTACGGGGCCCGTTGGCCCCGTACCGAAATCACCCCATTCATTCCCCGCTGGGGTCACCCCGTCACGCCATAACTGACGTGCCGGGGGGATCCCGGTGGGGAATCTGTGAGGGGGCGGAGCCACGCGGCACAATGTGTGGCCACACGGCCCCACCCTCTCCACGCTCCCGCCGCCTGCCCTCCGGGGAGACGGGCGGGCGGCAGGGCCAATGCGGCCGCCGCGTCGGGCCGGATTCGCCACGGCCAGATGTTACTTCTTTTTGGTCCCTGCTGGGGATCTCTTTGACCACGCTTCCCGGGACATTCCCCCCGCTAGTCCGGGAAGCGTGGTTCAAATTGACCCCATGTGGGTATTGACTGTGGCAAACATCTGGCGGCCGCCAAACAGACGTTCAAGACACATTGACCACAGGTGGGTATTCACCGTGGTTCACTGTGATCTCGTAACGTCTGAAAATACCCATTATAGCCAATGGTTCTATAGCTAAGTTGAACAGTAGCGGAGACATTCTGGCCACTGGGGATTTATATAGTAGTTTAATCCAGTCCACAAAAGCACCTCTCATACCCATTCCCTCCATTATTGCGAACAAGTATCTGTGCTGCACCATGTCAAAAGCTTTTTCCGCATCAAGTGAAATTATAGCAGCGGTGATATTTTTTCTCTTGACATGGTGTATTACATCAATAATTTTTCTGACATTATCCACACCCACTCTCCCAGGAATAAACCCAGCTTGGTCACTTGAAATTAAACCTGGTATAACTTCCATCAGTCTGTTAGCCAGAATTTTTGTAAAAATTTTTGCATCCACATTTATCAGAGATAGGTCTATATCCGCAACATATCTCTAGATATTTCCATAGTTTGGGACATAGGCAATATTTGCCTCATAGAATGAACTCGGCATAGATTGTAGTTCTAGGAAAGAGTTATAACAGTTTGTAAGCATCGGGGATACTTGCATAATAAAAGTTTTATAAAACTCGGCCGGATAGCCATCCGGTCCCGCAACTTTGTTTCCAGGTAACTGTTTAATAACCTCCTTAACTTCTTCTACAGTGATGGGTTGATTAAGATACCCTTTCTGGTCTCTTGTCACTTGTGGCAACTTTACCTGACTTAATACCCTCTGAACCGCCACCTCAGGAGGATCCTCAGCCCCATATAATGATTCATAAAATTCCTCAAAACACGGAACTTTTTCCTTATCCTTTAATATATTCGATTCTGGTGTTTTTCATATATATGGTATTGTTGTCTTTTGCCTTCTCTTTTTTGTTAACCATGCCATACTTTATCCACCTTATTGGCCTTCTCATAATAAAAAGCCTTTGTGTATCTAATTTTTGTCACAATTTTCTCCGTTTCCAATGAATTTATTTGGCTTTTAAGAATGGCTATTTTATCCACATTTATTTTGGGTTGTTTAGCTAACTGTCTAAGTTGGAGGTATATTTCACTAATATTCTTCCATTTCTCTTTTTTTAGGTAAACCCCCATGGAAATAAATTGTCCCCGAAGGACTGCTTTAGCTGCCTCCCGCAATATCTGAGGGGATGTTTCAGGCAGGTCATTGAACTGAAGATATTCCTGTAATGCCTTTTGAATTTCCTCCTGCATCCATTTTTTATTAAAGAAAAAGTTTTTCAAACTCCTATCTTGTTTACTGTTGTTTTTATTAGCTTCACTGTTAAACGCCGCCACCACTGCATTATGGTCTGTAAACGGGGTTATCTGTATATATGAGTTGTCACACTCAGGGACCAGGCCCTTGCTAATTAAAATATGGTCAATTTTTGAGGCTGTTCCATGAGGATTTGAGTAAAATGTGAACTCTTGTTTGTTAGGATGCACACTTCTCCAAATTTCCCTCCACTCACAGTTCAATTTTTTTAGCAATTCCTTCCTGCTTCCTACTAAGTTTCTTCTTATTAAATTGGTCCAATGGAGAGAGTGGGCAATTAAAATCCCCACACACCATCACCTTTCCCTGAGCTTTCCGTGAAATCAAAGTGAGTGTATCCATCAAAAATTCCTCCGTATTGTAGTTAGGGGCATATAGATTGGCAATAGTATACTGTTCCCCTTGTATTTGCCCTATTATAATTATAAGTCTACCCTTTTCATCTTTATGTATAGTGTGGATTTGTGGTTTTAGCTCCTTATGGATGCCAACTAAGACCCCAGCTTTTTTTTTCTCTCCATTTGAAAAAAACACTTTATAATCCTTGTTTGTCACTTGAAAATTATCCCTTCTTAATAAATGAGTTTCTTGCAATGCAAAAATGTGTGGGCGTGACTGTTTTACCAGCTGCCATATTTTTTTCCTCTTAACCGGATTGTTCATACCACACACATTCAAAGATAATGCTTTTAGACTAGCCATAACACCCTAAATATTCTAATAATGCCTTGCCCCTCCATATATGTACCAACTTTTCTATGTCTGTTTAAGGAGACCTTTACAATGCCTATGTCTTTAATCCCACAACCAGAGACAAAATATCTTTTTTTCTTAATTCCTGCTCTGTTGAACATTACAGTAACATTCCCCTCCAACACTTCACAGAGGTTCAATTTTTGAAACCTTAACCAATTTCTATACTTTAACATTTAGAACACTCTCCCTCTAAAACTAGGGAGAGAACCAATACTAACTCGCTTGTATCACTGTATATAGCCAACAAATAATATTAAAAATACAGAAATTATACTTTGCTGTAATATTTCAGCCTGGGAGGCCCCCTAAAAAGGAGAAACTTTAATATCAGCTTTTGCTACCTGCGTGTCCCATGATTTTACTGAACACATATACATTAGGATTTTTTCTTTTGCCCCAGAGTCTAATTGTTGCTGCTTTGGCAGAAGAGAAGTTATGTCTTTAGTTTTGGGATCTTACTGTTTCTTCATCCCTTTATCTTTGAGGACTAGTCCTTAAATTTCTTTCAATATAATACTCTAGTTCAGATGCCTCATTAAAATATCTTCGTTTCCCTCTGTCAATAAAAGAAAGTTTTGCAGGGTATATGATTTGTGCTTTCAGCCCCATGTTTTTAAGCTTCTCAACTTGTTTACCCCATGCCTTCCTTTTTTGCACCATGTCATAGGCTAAATCAGCAAAAATTGAGACCTTGCATCCTTCAAACTGCATCACTTTCTTGCTTCTTGCAGCTCTTAAAATAGCCTCTTTATCTTGAAATCTTAGGAATTTTGCTATTATAGCCCTTGGGGGAACTGGGTCCTTTGGCCTGGGCCTCAGGGAGCAGTGAGCTCTTTCAATCTCCACTGCATGGAGTTCTTGTTGTTCAGCAAAGACTGTTTTTACTACTGTCTGAACCAACTCTCTCACTCCCTTAACTTCCAGTCCCTCCGGTATTCCCAAGAACCTGAGATTATTTCGTCTAGATCTATTCTCCAGGTCTTCTAGTTTTTCTTTTACACTGTGCACAACATCTTCTAACTGAGTAATTCGAGTTTCCTGGAGGTTTTCCCTGTCTTCTTGTTCACTCATTCTTAACTCTGCCTCTGCCATTCTTTTATTTATCCCCTTCATTTGGTTCTTTATGTCAGACAGACTTGTCTTAATTGTGGAAATCCCTTTTTTATTCAGAGCAAGGTCTTCTTTAATAGATCTGAACATATTAATTACCTGTTCCGATGCCTCTGGTTCCCTCAGCTCTTCTTGTTCCTCTCTGCTGGCCATTTTGTACAGGCCCTTTTCAACTCTGCGTGTGCTTCGCCAGGGGGGATAAAACTTATCAATTGTGTTTCCAGAGTCCTTCCCCCGTGCTCATTACTTAATAAGGGATCTTCTTTTCCAGGGTTTTTCTTATCATTTGGGCTTATTTTTCTGGACTTCAAATCACGGGATCGCAGGAGTTTTCGCTGCACACGTCCTTTCAGCTGCACATGCCCAGACGGCCCCCCACTGGTGTGTATTTCTATAGAAAAACAGAAGCCCTATAGTTGCCTGGAGAAATTGAGATTAGTATTGCTGAGAACTGAGAGTAGTCAATGATAATGGCTATATCTGATTAGGCTATATCTCAGTTCTTTCTCAGTTCTCAGCAGTATCATGCCTTTTACCTTGTTTTTTTATTGGATTTTTAACATTGTGGTTTTTCCCATTAAAGTCAAAGGGGAAACCTGAAATGATAACAATTCGATATCGAGAGAACCAAGGACTGGTAGAAAACTGACAGACAGAGAATCAAGAACTGGGAAAACCAAGAAGTCAGATTTTGCTAATTGTCCCACCCCTAATATGTTGTTTGGAAGATCCCGGAGTGCACTGTGCAGAGCAGGCCTGCCAAACCCATGGCAATGGCTAAATGTAGAGTTGTTGTCCATCTGTTGGGCAGACCCATGGTAGAGCTGCTCCATGCCTGGCTGGCTGTTGCCCCAGTAAGCACCATGGAGTTGCGTACACCAGTCTAGAGTATCGGGTGAGAGGTAGCAACTGTATGGTGTGGGGGAAGGTGTTGTGCAGGCAGACTGCAGCCCGGGAATTCCCTGATGCTCTTTCTAAAATGGATCAAAGTGGAGCTGGAAGCAGACAGATGTGGGAGGTGTGCCCCTGGAGCAGCTCCAGGGGCGGTCAGGCTCTGTGTGTGTCTGTTTACACCTTACGGGTAAGCACAGAATAAGCTTTGCATTAACCTGCATATAATTTTCCAGTTGATAGACTAGGGTAGTGGTTTTATGTCTGTATGAACCCATTGCGAGATTTCAGTATAATCCCATGACATCAGAGAGCATCAAAGACACACAAAATATACCAAATAACAGCTGGCATCATAAATATCATCCACAAATTGCATGCCCCTTTTCAGGGCTTTCAGCTGATAGTTTGAGAACTTTGGATAAGGGTGAGCAGAAGGGACCAACTTTGTTTTTGTTTTTGAATTTGTTCTCATTTCAAATTTTTTATGTATTTGTTTTTGTTTCTAATTTATCTTCATTTTAGTAAATAAATTTGTTTCCCATTATTTTCAATGGGCATTTTCTGGTCTTGCATTCATTTAAAAATAGCGGTTTTACTTTGCCTCCCTGACATTTTTCCATCCCCAGACTTAGTGTGCCTCAGGGTGGAAGAAGATTAGAGAGAGACTGGCATGAAGTAGGTGGGCAAAGGAGTAGCAGGCAATGGCATTGGTACCCCAAGAATGATAGGGTTTCAACTTGCAATATTTGCCCCAGGATAAGCGTGCACCTTATGAGGTAAAGATAATGGCAGGCAGGCACTGGAACTAGAGCTGCAATGGGTACTAAAATTATTGCACACAGGTAATGTGACCATTTTCAGGCACCCCATTGGGCACGCAATGGACTACCCAAGGGCCAATGGGTGCCCGATGCTTGAAAATGAGAGCTTTACCCAGAGAAACTTACAAGCCCAACAGCCTTGGTCATTGCTTTTCACTTTCAAAGGCCAGCCGTTGCTCCCCCACCCCCTACACCAAAGCACCTCTCATATGAGAGGCACTGTGGGGGGGGGGCGGGGGGACCACTGAGGAGCTGAGTTCTACAGGGATCCTAGCTAGAGCCTGTCACTTTCAAAGGACAGCAGGCATGTTTTGTCAGTCCATTGGGTCCTGTTCAGGCATTGATGGTGCCCAAATGGGACATTGGGGAGCATATATAAGTTTTTACCAAGCTGCACAGTCCACACCATGGTTAGATCTTGTTTGGCTCATAGGCTGGGTCAGTGGTCTGCTCTCTGTGTGTGACTGTGTATGCTTCAGTCTTCAATGTCACTGCAATTGCTTATAAAATAACTCTACATCTACTCTCCCACAATGATATCCCCAAGGACTTTACAGCAGTGATTACTAGGGATGTGAAATTCATTTTTTATTTTATAACAAAAAATGCCTTCAGGCAGCAGGGCAGGTGGCAACATCCCAGAAATCAAGAGATATGATTGACACATCTAGGCTGGCCAGTTGGCATCCCAAACACACCCTACAGCACTGTGGCAGGGGACATAAAAGAATCTCTTATTGGCTCTGTCCTAATCAGATACTTCGAACGTCCCAGTAAAAAACAGGGGTTTGAGGTGGGCACAACACAGAATGGAGATACATGATTAACATTTCTGCTGGCCAACTGGCATCACAAACCCATCCTGTACCACTGTGACAAACACAAGAGAATCCCTAGTATAGGTAAATTCTCTGGAGATGCTCCCCAGGCTTCCAACTTGTCAGTACCCAATCATCACTTCAATCAGGGAGGCTTGAGGGTGGACCTTGGGGAGGAAATATAAACTTCTCCAAGCTGCACAGCCCCCATCATGGCTAGATCAATGTGACTCATAGGCTGGCTCTGTGATGTGTGTGTGTGAATGTGTGTGCTGTAGTCTCCCAGCAAGTGCTCAAGAAACAGAAACCTGCACCCAATCTCTCCAATGTATACCCCCCACAGACTTTGGGTTGCCAGGGACTGAAGCCTATGCCAGTGGCTCTTGCAACTCCACTCTCCCTGACTCCTCCTGTCTTCTTCACTCTCTACAAATGCTCCAAAAAGCAGATTTATGCATCTAGTAAAAGCTCGACTGTTTAAACAGAGTAAACACCTGCAGTTGGTTTAAGGAAAATTGCAAATTCCATTAAAACCACAAAACTGATATTGCTTATAAAATTGCTACCCTCTATCCAATATTTCTGAAACTTGTCAGGGATGATTTCTTGGATGAGGGTATCAATATTTCCAAATTTAATCCAAATAAGGTGGAGAACAAAGATGCTACACCTTGAAATGTGTTCACAAACCATGAAATGATTAAATTGCTTATAAAAACAAGACCCTTTCCCCAATTTTTCTGAAATTTTGCAGAGATGCATCTTTGCATAGGGAGTATAAAAAGTCCAAATTTCACCAAACATGGAGGGAAAATAAATTTGTTTCAGCTGGAAAAGTGTGCACAAACTATTAAATTAAATTGCTTATAAAATTGGGACCCTTTATCCAATCTTTATGGAATTTGGCAGGGATGATTCCTTGTGTATGGGGCACAATTTTTCCAACTTTCATGCAACTCAGATAAGAAATGAAGTTACAGCTGGAAATACAAACAATAACTGAATTACCTGTAATGAAAAACTGAAAGCTCTAATAATCAAAACAATGAACCCCAAAAATGGGCCCCTGGTGATTATCCCAGGGGGAAGGCATTGGAGAGAGAGAGAGAGAGAGAGAGAGCGACTGGTGGGTGGTAGCAGTAGGAGGTGGGCATTGGTGTTGGCACAGGGGCAGCAGACAGGCAANTACACTGAGAATGTATAAATGTATGTCTGACTGTAACATTTTTTTAGTCCAACCAGTGCACATGAAATTTGGCAGGGATCTATATCACACTTTCATTATACACATCTAGATGTGTATAAGAGACAGATCACAGACAGTAAGAGGGGACCAGCAGGGGTCATCCTATGTCATTTGCCCTGGAGGGTGTGGGGAGAGAAAGAGAGAGAGAGAGAGAGAGAGAGAGACTGGTGGGCAGCAGCAGGAGTTGGGCACTGGTGTTGTCACAGGGGCAGCAGGCAGGCATGGGCAGCTTGTCAGGTAGTTGGCACCACAAAGTGGGTAGAGGTGTCAACTTGCAGCAATTACCCCAGGGGACAGGAATTGGCATTGGCAGTACCCCAAGGTATGTGGTGTGACACCTTGCAGAGATTGCCCCAGAGGGACAGGTATTGGCATAAGTGACACCCCAAGGTGCATGGAGGCATCAGCTTGCAGAGATTTCCCCAGGTTCCGTTTGTTAGCATTGGTGGCACCGTAAGATGTGTGGTGGTGTCTGCTTTCAGTAAGTGCCTCAGGGGGCAGGCTTTGGAGAATCACAATAACCTCGGCAATGCACCTGGTAATATGCACTGCCTTTGGAGGCCACCCTTCCTGTGCCAGCTGCCTCCACCCTAGCTCCTCCATGGTGGCCTTCCTCTGCTGAAGTACATATGGGGTTTTAGAGATGGCCTGCTAGGCCTCTTCCCTCCCCTTGATCTTTTTCTGAGTGGTGGAGGAGGGTCTACCCACAGTGGAAGGAACAACGCCACTGGACCCCATTTTGCTTGTCTGACTCTCCAGCAGCAGAGCTTGATGCTGGGAGCTCAAGTGGTAAGTCTTGCCCCGAGGTTGTAAAAGCTCAATTTTCTTATCATGACTAACTTTCTTGCCACAGTGATGGCATACTGCATATTGAGGATCCTACAACAAGTGGAAGTGCTCCCACGTGTCCAATTTGCTAATTTCCCACATTTGCCAATGCCCCATATTTGCATGGCGCTCCCATTTTCCTGCCAGTGGCACTGCAGACTGCTGCCTGAGGCCACATTCACATCTGTGGTGGCAAGACCAGTGAGGGAAGACACAGCAGCAGGGAGGAGCCAGAGAGTAGAAGAAGAACTGACGTGAATGGGGATGTGACGCGGCTTCCCTCTGGTGCGAACAGAAATGTGCCGTGGTTTCCCTCACGCATGATGTCGGGGCAGGTGTTTGCTCCCTGACATGTGTGAGGGAAGCCACAGCACATCCTCATTCATGCCGGCTCTTCTTCTGATCTCCAGGTCCTCCCTGCTGCCATATCTTCCCTCATGGGTCTCACCACCACAGATGTGAATGCGGCCCTAATCCCCAAGGGGCCCACAGGAGTTGAGGGCACATCAAGATAAATTCTGGAGGTGTGCACCAGGGACCCATTTCGTAGTTCATTTTCATTTTTCACATTTGTTTTTTAAATCTTTCATTTTCATTTTTATAAATATCTATTTCCATTAGTTTAAATGGAAAACACATTTTTGGCTGCAACGTTTTAATTTTCTTTATTTTTGGATGGAACTTGGAGTGATTCTACCTGCAATGGAAGGCAATATGTGTACCAGATACCAGAAAAAATGGATACATGAATCCGATTCTATAAATGGTTTAATTATGCTATTTTGCAAACATCTGCATATACATTCCTGGCTGTAACATCTTTGCCTCCCATCTAATGTGGATGAAACCTGGCATGTTTATACCACTCCCCATGTTTACTATCTATGCCAACTTTCAGAAGAATTGGATAAAGGTTCCTGGAGATATAAGCTATTATTATTTATTTATTAAGCATTTATATAGCACCAGCAGTATACCTGGTGCTTTACAAAGTAATGGACTAGACATGGTCCATGCCCTAGGGCTTACAATCTGATATACGGGGGTGGATGGGGGTGGGATGGGGAACGAAGGAAGGGGAGAAGAGGGAGAGACAAGTGTAATATTCACGAAGGTGCGCGGCCCAAGGTGCACATGCTTGGCTTGGTTACACTGAGAATGTATAAATGTATGTCTGACTGTAACATTTTTTTAGTCCAACCAGTGCACATGAAATTTGGCAGGGATCTATATCACACTTTCACAATCATCTTTTCAAATATCAGAAACTTAAGATGTGATAAATGGTTCCAAATTTATATGCCTGCATAGCATATGGAGAGAATGAGCCTATGCCAGGGATTCTCTTACATGTCACTGTGGTATAAAATCAGTTTGTGATGCCAATTGGCCAGCAGAAATTTCAACCAAATATCCTCATTCTGTTCTGTGATCATCACAACTTTTCTCCCCCACTTGTTACTGGGAAATTGGAAGCATCTGTATAGGAAAGAGCCAATAGAGATTATCTTATGTCCTCTGTCACAGTGCTGCAGGAGGTGATTGTGATGATGATTTGCCAGCCTGGATGTGTAAAATATGTTTCCTGATTGCTGGGATGTTATCCCCAAAGTCCCAGTTATGCTCTTTCTATGCCCACCTCAGGGCCACCCCCTATGCCTGCCTCAAAGCCACCACCGATTGGTCCTGTAAAGCTTGAAGCATGCAGTAATTGACCAGTAAATGTGTCTGTCAGTTTTTTTGGTTTCTTCCCATCCTCCCTCCTACAACCTCCCTCCCCCTGCCATGCCAGGTGCCTGCTTCTGACTGGCACTGCATGTGCTGCTATTTAGCTGAATAATGGTCTTCAAGGGGACAAATTCAATTACTTAAAAAATTAGCTACCTTTATCAAAGTGTCTTGTAATTTGGCAGAGATTACAGGAAATATGTGTGATAAATTCCTGCCAAATTACTCGTAAACATGATGGAATATAAAAATATTACAGCTGAAAACGTATTTTCAAGTTAATAGCTTATAACATCAGGACGCTTTATCCAATCTTTCTGAAATTTGGCAGGATTTGTACACTAGTGGAAGGACATAATTTCCCCAGGTTTCATGCAAATTGGATGAAAGATTTAAAAAGGTGTCGCCAGGAATGGGTATGGAGCTTTTCTTAAAATGACAACATTAAATTGCTTCTAAAATCTTTTCTAAATTTGTTACACATAGTGCCCTCTGATCGGGATACAGTCTTTCCAAGTTCCATCAGAATTGAATAAGTAACAAAAATGTTATATCTGGAAATATGTTTTTCAATATTTTCCCATTATTTCAAAAACAAAAACTCATTTTTGTTTTTGTTTTCATTATTATTGGTTTTGTTTTTACAATAACCAAAGTGAAAATCAACATTTTCATTTACATTATCATAATAACGAACAACAAAATGCACCCCCCTAATCAATTCCCCAGACAGTTATGGTTACCTGTTGTTGTACTGGAAAATTGGGGGCTGGCACTTGAGGGCACATCAAGGTCAGTTCCCATTACAGTTGTGCTTAACTTTGTTAATGCTTGTTGTAGTGGATTCTAATTCCATTGGCAATTACCCCACCTAGCTCATTGATTCGGAATAAAGAGTGCGGCCTTTAAAACTCCATATAACTCTTTTCTTCTCTCATTCCGGGAAAATGAAAGTGCTGTAGTCTGCTCTGTCACAAGAAGGCATTAGCAAAATTCAGAGCTGGATCTAAATGTTCATATCCCAAGTCTAGATTTGGGAGGACAAATTTACAATATACATAATGACAGATCTAAGGCTGTTTTTGTATGGATGCCCCCGCCCCCACTGGGTGTGCATGTGTGTGTGTGTGCGGTGTGTATGTGTGTGTCTGTGCCCATGCCATGGTGGTGGGTGGGGGGATGTGTGTGAGCCCATGGAAACACCATGGGCAGTGGGTGGGGATGCGTGCATGCTCCTGGCGCACACCCAGCTCCATCCATCTCCACCCACAGAACCATCTGACAAAACAGAGAAGGCTCTGTGGGTGGAGATGGGTGTGTGCCTGTGGGAAAGGGAGCACACCCACCTCCACCTACTTCAGGTGCACACCCATCCCCCACCTACCCCACCCTGCAGTGTTCTGTGAAAACAGCCTAACTATGTTGGTCAATTAAAACTGGCGCTCACATAATTTGTCTTCATGTTTTACTATTTCATGTTTTACTATTTACTATTTTGAATATATATATATTCAAGTTATATATATCTGCCTCTGCTGATCTCCTAAAATTATTACTCGTCATCACAGTTATTGTCACAGTGCTTGTAAGATTGATTTGGCAGCTGCCAAGGCGCGGTCAGAGGTAAGAGCCATGATATGGAAGCACTTAAGCACAGGAGAAAGGCTTCATGGAATCAACAGCACAACACTTTATTTCAAGATAGAGACAGCATAGCAGAAGAACCTGACATGTTAACGTACAGGGGACTGCAGTTGTAAATCTCAGCATATAAGAACATTTCTTGAAGTAGGATGCCAAGCATCTGCTTATTTGCATTATGGAATTTAAATAAATGCAATGAAATTAAAGTATAGAAGAATTGAGTTGTAGCCATGCGTTCAAGTTCCATTGCATAGCCTTTCTTTCTGCTACAATAGACAGATGGTCACTCTCATAGCCAGGGCTACTCCACTATGAAGGAGACAAAAACAATTTCTTTACAAGATTTAGCCAAGACTCCATTATTAAGATTCATTTGACACATGGCATGGTTTTCTCTGAAAACAAGAAATGCAGATGAGTCTCAGCTCTTGAACTGCAGAACAATTTCCCCCCTCCACTTGCACTAGGGGTAGGGTACAGGGCAGGCTATATTAAGGGTGTGCAATTTGTTTGAGGTTTCTTTTTTTAATAGATGAAGCAGAGACAATTTATTGTTGGAAGGCAAATGCCACCAAATCACTTTCCACAGAACAGCTTTGATCTCCATGTTTTGTAGGAAGATCATTTCTGGTTCGGTATATGTACCTTTTCTTTAATAAAAAAACAACAACTTATAAAAAAACAAAAACAAACAAACAAACAAACAAAAACATCTGGATGTGGTAGTGTCTATGATGTATTCGGTGGTACCTCCAGTGTTGGTTTTTCAATTACTAAAATGAACAAAGTTTTATAGGCCAGAGTAACGAAAATGGATGAAAGCAAAGGGAAAAAATGTACATTTTTGTTATAAAAATAACAATAATAGTCACCCTGCATGTGGAAAATAGCCACTGGGGCCATGGCATGAACGGAAAGTCGCCCCTGCCTGGAATGTAGGCCACAGAACTCTGAGGGTGGGTCCTGGGACTAGAGTGGCAGCTTCTTGATGAAGTGGAATGACAGATCCCCATGAGCAGAATGACGGCCCCAGAACCCTGATGGTGGGTCCTGGGTCTAGAGTAGCAGTTTCTTAACGAAGTGGAACGACAGCTCCCCATGTGCGGAATGACGGCCCCAGAGCCCTGATGGTGGGACCTGGGACTAGAGTGGTAGCTTCTCGATGATGTGGATGGACAGCCCCTGTGCCACCTGTAATTTAGGCCCCAGAACCCTGATGGTGGGTCCTGGGACTGGAGTGGCTGGCACCCCTGCTACTCCGGGCATTGCAGGCTGCCAGGCATCGGCGGAGCAGCAATAGAGGCCCGGTCAGGGCTCAATGATTGGCAACCCTGCTTGGACAGGCATTGAAGGGTGGCTGGCATTGGTGGAGCAGCAGTAGAGGCCCAGCCAGGGCTTGGTTGCTGGCACCCCTACTCAGCCAGGTGTTGCAGGCTGACATCGTACTCAACTGAGCTCAAGAAGCTCTATTGCAAATTGATCAAGCCTTGCATGGTGGTGAATCTTGTGGACCCCACCCACCGGCGCACTCATCTGAGCTATGCCTGTCTACAAGTGTGATGAGAAAATTGCTGATGTGCAGTACCAGCAACACACATTGGATTTCCAGGGCACAGTAACTGCAGCTGGAAACCCTGATTGGCTGGGCAGTTGCAGACTCCCAGTCAGGGCTTGGTGGCTGGCACCTGTGGTTGTCTGAGTATTCCAGGTTGGCTGGCATCGATGGAATAGTGGCAGAGGCCCAGCCAGGGCTCGGTGGCTTGCAACACTACTTGGTTGGGCATTGCAGGCTGGATGGCCTTGGTGGGGCATTTGTAGACAATGAAGTGGAACAACAGTCCTCCCTGCCTGGAACGTAGGCTCCAGACCACTGTTGGTGGGTCCTGGGGCTGGAGGGGTTTGGGCACCCCTACTCAGCCAGGTTTTTCAGGCTGCCAGGCATTGGTAGAGCAGTGGCAGAGGCCCAGCCAGTGCTTGGTGGCTGGCAACCCTGCTTGTCTGGGCGTTTCAGGATTGCTGGCATTGGCAGAGCAGCAGCAGAGGCCCAGTCAGGGTTTGGTGTCTGTCACCCCTACTTGGCTGGGCGTTGCAGGCTGTCTGGCATTGGTGGGGCATTCACAGACAATGAAGTGAAATGACAGCCCTCCCTGCCCGAAATGTAGGCCCCAGAACACTGATGGTGGGTCCTGGGGCTGCGGCACACCTACTCAGCCAGTCGTTGCAGGCTGACAGGCATTGGCAGAGCAGTGGCAGAGGCCCAGACATGGCTTGGTGGTTGGAACCCCTTCTCAGCCGGGCGTTGCAGGCTGACTGTGACCAGTGGAGCAGTGGCAGATGCCCGGATGGGGTTTGGTGGCTCGCACCTCTACTTGGCTGCGCATTGCAGGCTTGCATCCTACTCGCTGGAACACAACAAGCTCTTCTTCAAATTACTAAAGTCTTGCCCAGTGGTGAATCACATTGCCACCCAGTAGCAGAAATTGGATTGCCTGGGCAAGGTACCCGTGGTACATCAGAGGCAGCAGAAGTGGAAATTGGATTGCCAGGGCACAGAACCCATGGCACAGACAGCAGAGGTAGCATTGGCAGCAGCAGCAGACATTAGATTGCCCTGTAATAGAACCCATGGCACAGACATCAGAGACAGCATTGGCAACAGCAGACACTGGATTGCTTGGGTACAGAACCCATGGCACAGACAGCAGAGGCAGTATTGCCAGCAGCAGCTGACATTGGATTGCCTGGGCACAGTACCCATGGCACAGCAGAGGCAGCAGAAGTAGAAATTGGATTGCCAGGGCACATAGCCCATGGCACAGACAGCAGAGGTGGCATTGGTAGCAGCAGCAGACATTGGATTTCCTGGTAGCAGAACCCATGGCACAGACAGCAGAGGCAGCTTTGGCAGCAGCAACAGACATTGGATTGCAGCAGCAGATGGCAGTAGCACAATTGCGTGGGCACATTTGGATTTGCCAGGGCAGAGCACCCATGGACCAGCAGACAGCAGAAGCAGGATTACCAGGCCAATAGAGCACATCACCCAGGGTTGCCAGGGCAGTTAGACAGGCACCTTGGCATGAGAGGCAGGCAGGCTGGGCAGGGCTTCAGCTTTGCCCACAGGGCGGACAGACAGGCACTTTGGCATGAGCATGGGAAGGCAAACTGAAGCAGGCTTTGATCTTGGCAACCTGGCTGGGTGGGCAGATAGGAAGCATGGCAAGAGAGGCAGTAGGAAATGCAGACTAGTACCTTGGCATGGCACTCAGGCTGGCAAAGACTGTGCAGTGCACGTGAGAGAGCCGGTCAGCTAGGCAGGCCGAGATCATCTAGTCAGAGGCTGGCTGGCAGGCTTACAGCTTCCCAATGCCACCCACCCGGCATCATGAGATCAGTCAGATAGGCCGGCCAAGGCCATCTAGTTTGTGAGAGAGGGGGGGGCAGGGCGGGTGCCGGGCATTGGGAGGGAGGGACAGCACCTCAGCATCAATCCATGTCTAGGGGCAGTTCAGGGAATCCCAGCAGTGGAATGTTCACCTTAATAAAAAAACAACTGTTCCACCAACTTGGCCCCCAGTCTCAGGCAGTGCGGCAAGCAAATGTCCCCCGATATGGAGAACACCCGCTCGCTGGGGACACTTGTTGGTGGGCAGGACAAGAGACCCTTGGCCACTTTTGACAGGGCTGGCCACATGTTGGTCTTGCCAGCCCAGTAGGCCAAGGGATCTCTGGGTTTGATACAGGTCTCCTCATTCCAGTAGTTCTCCACTGCTGCTGAGGCGCTGTTATATTCCCTCACATAACTCTGCCTGGACACCACCTCCACCACTGCCCTCAACCACGCTTCCTGCCCTGCATGAGCCCATGCTTGCCATAGTGCCCTGCACATATGAGCTGCTGCTGGCAATAGGGGTGCTGCTGCTGTTTAGCCTGCTGCTGTTGCTGCTACTGCTAGGGCTGGGGGCAGGGATAGACCCCACTGGCTGAAAGGGGTGACTTCTCCCACCCACCACCACCAGGGACGTCCTGCTGCTGCCGCTGTGCAATCTCAAGAGCCCTCTCTGCCTTCCGGACCCTCTCCACCAGCTCACCCTTCCAGTGCCCATAGAGTGCTGTCTGCCATGCCACCCTTCCCTTGACCCTGGGGTCCAGCATGGTTGCCAAAACATCTTCCTCTTGCTGCAGGAGCTCATTGAACCTCGCCTTCAGCCCTGACTTCAGCTGCCGCACCAGGGCAACTGCCACATCCCCCAGTTTCCTGCCCTGAGGGCTAAATTCCCACCCCTGGAGAATTTCCTCCAGCCTCCTCAGGAGACTCTGGACCAGACAGGTCACCTGGATGATGGTGGCCAGACAGTGTGAGCCAGGATCTCCCATTCTGCCCCATAGTACCCTGGAGATGCCCCGCTGTCCATCACCAGTTGAACCCAATGCAAGGCAGGTTTCTGCTAGAGAAGCCGCTCGAGCATCAGGAAGGTGGTATTCCACCTGGTGGACACATCCTGTGCCAGCTGGTGCACTGGGGAGCCTTGCTCAGCCTGCATTGTCTGGAGAAGTTCATTGCCCTTCATGCTTTGGTTAAAGAAACCGGCCAGCTTCCTCCCTCACTTGATCAGGGAGCTAAGGGTGCCTGCCCCAATCCCTTTCTGCCCCAAGCCCAGAGCGTCCCTGACCACCAGGTGAAGGGTGTATGCAGCTCAAGGAATGCTGGTGAAGCCCCCCTTGTGGACTGTCCTCAATATGTTGACCACATTGTGCATCCCCACTCACCCCTTGGTGAAGGGGCCCTGCCTCTAGCAGCCGGGGTGGGATCCACCAGGCCTGTACTGCTGGGGATCACCTCAATAATGGGGGTCGGAGACATTGGTGGCCCTGGAGGAATGCCTGGCATGACCCACTCCCTCACTATGGCAGCCAGGGCTGCCTCATTGTTCTGAGAAGTGTGGGACCCATCCATTACTTCTACCTGAAGCAGGGCCCACCTATACCCTGCTTCAGAACCCCTCCTGCCACTGCCAAATGCTGCCTCCGTGTCCTGCCACCAGTGCTCCATCACTGCTAGGTAGGCGTGCTGCCCATTCCTACTCAACCACAGGTCTGTGGTGAAGTGGACAGTGGTACCCCCAGCCATTGCCAGCTGCTCACTCACCTTCTACGGTACAGGGCTGGCACCACCTGCTGACTCAGGGTGGTGCGCGAGATCAGCTTAAAATGGGGGGCCAGGAAGCCAATCAGGCGCCTAAACTGCATGTCCCGGACCATCAAGAAGGGATGCCCATCCAGCGCTATCATTTCCCCCAACATGCGCGTGGGTTTCAGTTGAAAGCCACATTGCCCAACATGTCCTTCAGCTGCCAGTGGACTTGGCAGCTGCCCCCACTCCAGCTCCTCCATGGTGCACTGACGCTGCTGCTGCTGCTGCTGCTGCTGCTGCTGCTGCTTCAGCCTTCTCCCCTCTAGCAACGATACCGCTCCTGCTACTAGAGGCAGCTGTTAGAACAGGACGCTTGCCCTCTGATGGAGGCAGATGACTGGCCATTGCAGTCGGGAACCCGCCGGCGTCCACTATCCCTGATTGCCCAGGGACAGTATCACAGCGCTTTGGCATCCCTTCATGTGCCTTGCCATCGCAGTTGTGCCAAGGTTGGTGAGCACCTCCCTATGCTGCACCACCTTTTGGGACAAAGTGCACTTCACCTCCCTGGGATCATCTGCCCGCACCAACTTAAAATGCGCCCAGATGGAGGATTCCCCCCCCCTCCTGCCTTCTGGCCCACACCGGGTGACGTACTGCTGACAGCGCTGCTGGGAGGGGCAGAACATGGTTGTGATGCAGCTCTTGGAGGGACAGTCATCACCTCAGCACCACACATCTCCTCTGCAGGACTAGTGTCTGCCTCACTGTTCCCAATCAGAGTGATGTCCCCCCGTGAAGGGGAGTACGTGGACCCTGAGGCTGATCCACTGCCCATCATGCTGCTGCCACTCTCCCTGTGCCCCTATAGTTTCTGCTGGTGCTGGTGCTGCTGCTACTGCTGCTCCTCTCCCTGCTGCCATTGCCCAGGGATTGGGCCCTGCCTCCAGCAGCCAGGGTGGGATCCACCAGCCCTGGACTGCTGGGGATCACCTCAATAATGAGGGTCGGGGACATTGGTGGCCCTGGAGGAACATCTGACCCCAAAGCACCTGCTCCTGCGGCCACATCAGAGACAGCTGCAGTCTCCTGGACTGCAGGCATTCCAGTGCCCTGTGTGGCAGTGGAGGATGCTGGCATGAGGCACCACCGAACCACACCCCAAGTGCCACTACTGGAAGTCTCTGAAGCCTGACTGCCAAAATCAGGCGCGTACAGTTTGGGGTGTGGTGATGAGCTCAGGCTGCTGCTGATACCTGCTGCCACTCTGCTGGCACGGCCCCTGCCACCTCTGCCACGTGCCCCATTGCCTGCCTTATGGGCAGCAGACAAGACTCTCCTGCTTCCCTTCTCTATTTCTAAAACACAAATCATGCACACGAAGATTTTTTTATTTATTTATTCAAAATTGGATTATATTATATATATCTACACTAACTCTAACTGCTATTAACTATTCTAAAACCTATTGAACTAAATGGAATATTATCTAATATCTACAAAGGCCTAGTCCTACAAACACACTATAAAATATTAAAAATGAATCACTTCACACTATATCTATCTCTATAACTAAGCGAACTTATCTATCTATCTATCTATCTATCTATCTATCTATCTATCTATCACACACACACACACACACACACACACACACAGATGAATGGGGGGGGGGGGAACACAGTTCACAACAAACAACACAAGGAGGGGTACAAAACTGAAATGAAAGCTAAATCAATCTAATGCTACTCTAAATAAATCCAAAAACAGGGGAAGGGAATCAGGGATGGAATATATACAGGGAAGAGGAAAGGATTCAATAGAGGGGAGGGAGAAAGAATACAGTGAGAGGTAAAAAATAAAAATAACACCTAAATCTAGCTAATCTAATCTAAATAAATGAAACGATGGAGGTAAATGTGTGGAAATGCTTGAAACAGGAGGAGGATGGCAATAGATTAGAAACACAAACTGCTGGGAGAGGGAAACTTCTGAAAACGCCTGCTGACAGAATCAGTGGCTAGCTCAGAAGGATTTGGAAGGGGGGGAAGTGATTTTTATTACTTGCTGCGCCCACCTTACCACAAGCACCGTTGGCAGCTGTGCAGCCTAGCCCGTGGCCAATCGCAGACTGTGAAGCCAATGGTCTGAGGAAAAGGGGGATGGTGATTGGGCAGGCTGACTGCTAGTCCAAGCCTCTCCACCCCTGGCGCCAGGAAGTCTGCTCCTTAGCTGACCCCTCCCCGGACCTACCTGCCCTGTTTTTCCCGCCGGAACGCTCCCAAACTCATCCGAACACGGCCAAACTGTTCGGGGGTTCTGGCATTCGGTATGGTTGTCTGAACTGGTTGAGTTCGAGCCAAACACTGAACGTCTGAACCGCATTCACACATCCCTAATGGCTGTGATTGTGGCAAAGAAAGCTTTTTTCTCTACTATTATAGGATCTGCAAAGTCTTGTCCTATGGGGTTCTCCTGAGTGGTGCCTGCTGTTGCTCTACCTATAATTTGTCTGATTGGCTGTCTTTCTTTAGATTGTGAGCACCAAGGAGCATGGTCTGTTTTTTAAAATTTGGAGAGTGACTTGAAGGTTGTGCATGCTACACTATCAATATATAAATCAATTGTTGTTTGATTGATGTTGATGATGATTATTGTTGTTTTTATTGTTGTTATTGTTATTGAAAAGCATTCTTAGAGGAGAAAATTAAATAATTTGTCAGTCAGAGAGGTATAGACATCTTGTAGGCTGCTTATTAGGGGTGGGCGTGCCGGTAAATCCGATATCCGATAATGCCGGTACTGGGCGTACCGGTATTATCGGATTCAACCCGGTAAATCTGGTCCTGTTACCGGATTCCGGGTACCGGATTTTTTTACATTGCAGCCATTTAAATGAATGGCTGCAATGTAAGTCCCACCAAAAAAGTTTTTTAAAANCCATCTCCACCCACAGAACCATCTGACAAAACAGAGAAGGCTCTGTGGGTGGAGATGGGTGTGTGCCTGTGGGAAAGGGAGCACACCCACCTCCACCTACTTCAGGTGCACACCCATCCCCCACCTACCCCACCCTGCAGTGTTCTGTGAAAACAGCCTAACTATGTTGGTCAATTAAAACTGGCGCTCACATAATTTGTCTTCATGTTTTACTATTTCATGTTTTACTATTTACTATTTTGAATATATATATATTCAAGTTATATATATCTGCCTCTGCTGATCTCCTAAAATTATTACTCGTCATCACAGTTATTGTCACAGTGCTTGTAAGATTGATTTGGCAGCTGCCAAGGCGCGGTCAGAGGTAAAAGCCATGATATGGAAGCACTTAAGCACAGGAGAAAGGCTTCATGGAATCAACAGCACAACACTTTATTTCAAGATAGAGACAGCATAGCAGAAGAACCTGACATGTTAACGTACAGGGGACTGCAGTTGTAAATCTCAGCATATAAGAACATTTCTTGAAGTAGGATGCCAAGCATCTGCTTATTTGAATTATGGAATTTAAATAAATGCAATGAAATTAAAGTATAGAAGAATTGAGTTGTAGCCATGCGTTCAAGTTCCATTGCATAGCCTTTCTTTCTGCTACAATAGACAGATGGTCACTCTCATAGCCAGGGCTACTCCACTATGAAGGAGACAAAAACAATTTCTTTACAAGATTTAGCCAAGACTCCATTATTAAGATTCATTTGACACATGGCATGGTTTTCTCTGAAAACAAGAAATGCAGATGAGTCTCAGCTCTTGAACTGCAGAACAATTTCCCCCCTCCACTTGCACTAGGGGTAGGGTACAGGGCAGGCTATATTAAGGGTGTGCAATTTGTTTGAGGTTTCTTTTTTTAATAGATGAAGCAGAGACAATTTATTGTTGGAAGGCAAATGCCACCAAATCACTTTCCACAGAACAGCTTTGATCTCCATGTTTTGTAGGAAGATCATTTCTGGTTCGGTATATGTACCTTTTCTTTAATAAAAAAACAACAACTTATAAAAAAACAAAAACAAACAAACAAACAAACAAAAACATCTGGATGTGGTAGTGTCTATGATGTATTCGGTGGTACCTCCAGTGTTGGTTTTTCAATTACTAAAATGAACAAAGTTTTATAGGCCAGAGTAACGAAAATGGATGAAAGCAAAGGGAAAAAATGTACATTTTTGTTATAAAAATAACAATAATAGTCACCCTGCATGTGCAAAATAGCCACTGGGGCCATGGCATGAACGGAAAGTCGCCCCTGCCTGGAATGTAGGCCACAGAACTCTGAGGGTGGGTCCTGGGACTAGAGTGGCAGCTTCTTGATGAAGTGGAATGACAGATCCCCATGAGCAGAATGACGGCCCCAGAACCCTGATGGTGGGTCCTGGGTCTAGAGTAGCAGTTTCTTAACGAAGTGGAACGACAGCTCCCCATGTGCAGAATGACGGCCCCAGAGCCCTGATGGTGGGACCTGGGACTAGAGTGGTAGCTTCTCGATGATGTGGATGGACAGCCCCTGTGCCACCTGTAATTTAGGCCCCAGAACCCTGATGGTGGGTCCTGGGACTGGAGTGGCTGGCACCCCTGCTACTCCGGGCATTGCAGGCTGCCAGGCATCGGCGGAGCAGCAATAGAGGCCCGGTCAGGGCTCAATGATTGGCAACCCTGCTTGGACAGGCATTGAAGGGTGGCTGGCATTGGTGGAGCAGCAGTAGAGGCCCAGCCAGGGCTTGGTTGCTGGCACCCCTACTCAGCCAGGTGTTGCAGGCTGACATCGTACTCAACTGAGCTCAAGAAGCTCTATTGCAAATTGATCAAGCCTTGCATGGTGGTGAATCTTGTGGACCCCACCCACCGGCGCACTCATCTGAGCTATGCCTGTCTACAAGTGTGATGAGAAAATTGCTGATGTGCAGTACCAGCAACACACATTGGATTTCCAGGGCACAGTAACTGCAGCTGGAAACCCTGATTGGCTGGGCAGTTGCAGACTCCCAGTCAGGGCTTGGTGGCTGGCACCTGTGGTTGTCTGAGTATTCCAGGTTGGCTGGCATCGATGGAATAGTGGCAGAGGCCCAGCCAGGGCTCGGTGGCTTGCAACACTACTTGGTTGGGCATTGCAGGCTGGATGGCCTTGGTGGGGCATTTGTAGACAATGAAGTGGAACAACAGTCCTCCCTGCCTGGAACGTAGGCTCCAGACCACTGTTGGTGGGTCCTGGGGCTGGAGGGGTTTGGGCACCCCTACTCAGCCAGGTTTTTCAGGCTGCCAGGCATTGGTAGAGCAGTGGCAGAGGCCCAGCCAGTGCTTGGTGGCTGGCAACCCTGCTTGTCTGGGCGTTTCAGGATTGCTGGCATTGGCAGAGCAGCAGCAGAGGCCCAGTCAGGGTTTGGTGTCTGTCACCCCTACTTGGCTGGGTGTTGCAGGCTGTCTGGCATTGGTGGGGCATTCACAGACAATGAAGTGAAATGACAGCCCTCCCTGCCCGAAATGTAGGCCCCAGAACACTGATGGTGGGTCCTGGGGCTGCGGCACACCTACTCAGCCAGTCGTTGCAGGCTGACAGGCATTGGCAGAGCAGTGGCAGAGGCCCAGACATGGCTTGGTGGTTGGAACCCCTTCTCAGCCGGGCGTTGCAGGCTGACTGTGACCAGTGGAGCAGTGGCAGATGCCCGGATGGGGTTTGGTGGCTCGCACCTCTACTTGGCTGAGCATTGCAGGCTTGCATCCTACTCGCTGGAACACAACAAGCTCTTCTTCAAATTACTAAAGTCTTGCCCAGTGGTGAATCACATTGCCACCCAGTAGCAGAAATTGGATTGCCTGGGCAAGGTACCCGTGGTACATCAGAGGCAGCAGAAGTGGAAATTGGATTGCCAGGGCACAGAACCCATGGCACAGACAGCAGAGGTAGCATTGGCAGCAGCAGCAGACATTAGATTGCCCTGTAATAGAACCCATGGCACAGACATCAGAGACAGCATTGGCAACAGCAGACACTGGATTGCTTGGGTACAGAACCCATGGCACAGACAGCAGAGGCAGTATTGCCAGCAGCAGCTGACATTGGATTGCCTGGGCACAGTACCCATGGCACAGCAGAGGCAGCAGAAGTAGAAATTGGATTGCCAGGGCACATAGCCCATGGCACAGACAGCAGAGGTGGCATTGGTAGCAGCAGCAGACATTGGATTTCCTGGTAGCAGAACCCATGGCACAGACAGCAGAGGCAGCTTTGGCAGCAGCAACAGACATTGGATTGCAGCAGCAGATGGCAGCAGCACAATTGCGTGGGCACATTTGGATTTGCCAGGGCAGAGCACCCATGGACCAGCAGACAGCAGAAGCAGGATTACCAGGCCAATAGAGCACATCACCCAGGGTTGCCAGGGCAGTTAGACAGGCACCTTGGCATGAGAGGCAGGCAGGCTGGGCAGGGCTTCAGCTTTGCCCACAGGGCGGACAGACAGGCACTTTGGCATGAGCATGGGAAGGCAAACTGAAGCAGGCTTTGATCTTGGCAACCTGGCTGGGTGGGCAGATAGGAAGCATGGCAAGAGAGGCAGTAGGAAATGCAGACTAGTACCTTGGCATGGCACTCAGGCTGGCAAAGACTGTGCAGTGCACGTGAGAGAGCCGGTCAGCTAGGCAGGCCGAGATCATCTAGTCAGAGGCTGGCTGGCAGGCTTACAGCTTCCCAATGCCACCCACCCGGCATCATGAGATCAGTCAGATAGGCCGGCCAAGGCCATCTAGTTTGTGAGAGAGGGGGGGGCAGGGCGGGTGCCGGGCATTGGGAGGGAGGGACAGCACCTCAGCATCAATCCATGTCTAGGGGCAGTTCAGGGAATCCCAGCAGTGGAATGTTCACCTTAATAAAAAAACAACTGTTCCACCAACTTGGCCCCCAGTCTCAGGCAGTGCGGCAAGCAAATGTCCCCCGATATGGAGAACACCCGCTCGCTGGGGACACTTGTTGGTGGGCAGGACAAGAGACCCTTGGCCACTTTTGACAGGGCTGGCCACATGTTGGTCTTGCCAGCCCAGTAGGCCAAGGGATCTCTGGGTTTGATACAGGTCTCCTCATTCCAGTAGTTCTCCACTGCTGCTGAGGCGCTGTTATATTCCCTCACATAACTCTGCCTGGACACCACCTCCACCACTGCCCTCAACCACGCTTCCTGCCCTGCATGAGCCCATGCTTGCCATAGTGCCCTGCACATATGAGCTGCTGCTGGCAATAGGGGTGCTGCTGCTGTTTAGCCTGCTGCTGTTGCTGCTACTGCTAGGGCTGGGGGCAGGGATAGACCCCACTGGCTGAAAGGGGTGACTTCTCCCACCCACCACCACCAGGGACGTCCTGCTGCTGCCGCTGTGCAATCTCAAGAGCCCTCTCTGCCTTCCGGACCCTCTCCACCAGCTCACCCTTCCAGTGCCCATAGAGTGCTGTCTGCCATGCCACCCTTCCCTTGACCCTGGGGTCCAGCATGGTTGCCAAAACATCTTCCTCTTGCTGCAGGAGCTCATTGAACCTCGCCTTCAGCCCTGACTTCAGCTGCCGCACCAGGGCAACTGCCACATCCCCCAGTTTCCTGCCCTGAGGGCTAAATTCCCACCCCTGGAGAATTTCCTCCAGCCTCCTCAGGAGACTCTGGACCAGACAGGTCACCTGGATGATGGTGGCCAGACAGTGTGAGCCAGGATCTCCCATTCTGCCCCATAGTACCCTGGAGATGCCCCGCTGTCCATCACCAGTTGAACCCAATGCAAGGCAGGTTTCTGCTAGAGAAGCCGCTCGAGCATCAGGAAGGTGGTATTCCACCTGGTGGACACATCCTGTGCCAGCTGGTGCACTGGGGAGCCTTGCTCAGCCTGCATTGTCTGGAGAAGTTCATTGCCCTTCATGCTTTGGTTAAAGAAACCGGCCAGCTTCCTCCCTCACTTGATCAGGGAGCTAAGGGTGCCTGCCCCAATCCCTTTCTGCCCCAAGCCCAGAGCGTCCCTGACCACCAGGTGAAGGGTGTATGCAGCTCAAGGAATGCTGGTGAAGCCCCCCTTGTGGACTGTCCTCAATATGTTGACCACATTGTGCATCCCCACTCACCCCTTGGTGAAGGGGCCCTGCCTCTAGCAGCCGGGGTGGGATCCACCAGGCCTGTACTGCTGGGGATCACCTCAATAATGGGGGTCGGAGACATTGGTGGCCCTGGAGGAATGCCTGGCATGACCCACTCCCTCACTATGGCAGCCAGGGCTGCCTCATTGTTCTGAGAAGTGTGGGACCCATCCATTACTTCTACCTGAAGCAGGGCCCACCTATACCCTGCTTCAGAACCCCTCCTGCCACTGCCAAATGCTGCCTCCGTGTCCTGCCACCAGTGCTCCATCACTGCTAGGTAGGCGTGCTGCCCATTCCTACTCAACCACAGGTCTGTGGTGAAGTGGACAGTGGTACCCCCAGCCATTGCCAGCTGCTCACTCACCTTCTACGGTACAGGGCTGGCACCACCTGCTGACTCAGGGTGGTGCGCGAGATCAGCTTAAAATGGGGGGCCAGGAAGCCAATCAGGCGCCTAAACTGCATGTCCCGGACCATCAAGAAGGGATGCCCATCCAGCGCTATCATTTCCCCCAACATGCGCGTGGGTTTCAGTTGAAAGCCACATTGCCCAACATGTCCTTCAGCTGCCAGTGGACTTGGCAGCTGCCCCCACTCCAGCTCCTCCATGGTGCACTGACGCTGCTGCTGCTGCTGCTGCTGCTGCTGCT
>QEPC01010320.1:94918-105187 GCA_003113815.1 Sphenodon punctatus | reverse complement strand
GTATTCCATTGATTTCAATGGGGACACAGTGCCCCATTGAAATCAATGAAATAAAACCGGTACCGGATACCGGATTTAATCCGAGAATCCGGTTCTTTTGAGAACCGGAAAACCGGTAAATCTGGTATCCGGTAATTGCCCTGGGGTCCCACCTCTACTGCTTATAAGGCATATTACTAAGTTTAATGGCTGTTTGCAAGAGACTGTTTGGTCTGGTATAATAAACTTTGAGGCCTAGGGATATAGCATATGGTGTAGGAGTATAAGTTTGGTTTGCTGCTTGAGAGTGCTACTAGCTTAAAACCTGTCATGTTAAGAGAGAAAGAACTGGAAGGAAGCAATCAAACTGTTACACTGCTTTTAAACGAGGTGCTGAAAAGCGACTCCTGAGCCCCACGTTGAGAGAAAAGCCGCATGGGGAGTGTTTACATGCTCCCTGTGCTGCCGTGGTGACGTGCTCCCCATTGCTGGCAATGGCGGTGGCTGGAAATGCGGTGCTTTGAAGAGGCGCGTTCTGAAAGCTTCACTTTTCAGGCTTTCAGAACGCGCCTCTTCAAAGGACCGCATCTCCAGGTACCGCTGCTGCCAGGAACGGGGAGCACGTCACTTCTAACAGTGCAGGGAGCATGTAAACACTCCCCTGTGCAGCTTTTCTCTCAACGCGAGACTCAGGAGGAGCTTTTCAGCGCCTCTTTTAAAAGTGGTGTTAGACATCGGCAAGAGTTAGAAGCCTGATAAGGATGCTGATTGGACAGAAATAGCGATTTTACCTGATTTAGTTGAAATTGCAATAAGATGAATAATCATTATGGCTCACCATATATGTGGTTCTGTTGGTGCTGCTGTGGTCTATATAAAGTATATCTGAACTGAAAGCAGCTAGCTGTTCAGCTCAACACCACCAGAACTCTGTTTTGAATGTCACCTGACCATTCAGCACAATGTCTTTGACAGCACGAACTTTCTGCTTCCATTCCTGGGTGAAAATAAACATGCATCAGCTGCACCTACTATGTGCTCCGGGAGTGGGGGGGCAACCCTGGTAGAATCAGTTGGAGGCACAGAACAAATGTGCAACCCAAACAGGCTGGCCAGTTAGCCCTTCTCTGCCCTGCTCCCCTGGTGGGGGAATGGACGATATACTCAGTCATGTGGACTTGCTCCCAACGTGCCCCAGAACTCTGTCCCCACCATGACGGGTAGCCATGGCGATCCATCCTGACGGCCTCCAATCCCTGGCCACTCATGGTGAAATGCTGAGAAATCCAGAGCAGGGGTGGCCAGAGCGTCTACAAAAGACACTCAGAACTGCCCCCTAGGCGTTGTTGATTGGCTGGGTTCCTCCATAGGAACCCAGCCAATGAGCCTCTAGCACCTCCCCCAGTCCCTCCGCAATCCCTCAGAGAGCATCACTTTTATGGGACAGCTCCAAGCACATGCTCTGTAGGGGGTTGAGGAGGTGACTCCTCTAGAATCCCCCCTCCCTTCTGCCTAGCTTGGCCACCAGGGAAGCAGAGGGAGGGGGGAGGAGGAAGCAATCCTGCCTTCACATACACCTCCCAGTCACACTGGGAGCCGCACATTAGAATCCCTCACCATGCACTCCACCTGAGTGGTTACTCCACAGGCTCTGCTGCTCAGCAGCCATGCCTCCCCCACCCCCCAGACTTGCTCATTTAAAAACACCCTCTGTGTTGTTTTTCTATATGGGAAAAATTAAAAGAAACACCAGTCTGTTGAACCTAGATTGGGATTTAATTTTTAATTTCCCCCTTAAAATTATTAATCTACAATTTGAATAACTGTTTAGTTTAATAAAGAAGATATAGACACAATTTTTTTTCTTCAATCAGGAATTTGATTCTGGCCTGTGGATCTTTTGTGATGATGGTAGAGGACCTTGTTACTTTCAATCAGTGCATTCACCTAACTACGATAGAAGTCGGCTCTTAAAATTAGATCGCATTCAAATAAAATCCCTGCTGAACTGAAATGAAAATCAACAAAGTCATATTTGTGTCTGCAGTGTGGTCTGTTCAGGGCTTCATACTAAGCATGTGAAATTTATCTTCATGAGATAGGTGGTCTGATCACTCAGAAGTGGTATAGTGAAGGAAACTCATATGGAGGTAATGGGCCATCACTAATAAGTGCAAAACAAATTCTACATCCTCAGTAGTTTTGTGACATATTTGATTTATGAAACCAATACACCTTTTATTTTTTAAGTTGTCAGGCACTCTCTGTCCCATCTCTGTTGCCTGGGTGTATTTTGTGAGCACACATTCAGTACTACTGTTTCTAGAGCTGAAACACCTCCCCCCGAAATAGGTAACTGAACTCAAATATACTCGAACAGCTGTTTACAGTTTGGTTTGGGTATATTTGATGAGGTTGTGTTTTTTTTCAGTGTAATTAGTGTAACCAATATACATATACACTCTGTCAGGTATCCGTTTTTGGTTGTGTTTTTTTACTTGGGGTAAAAACAGATGTGACTTTGGCCAGCTGTAGCCCGCTGGCACATGTAAACATGCCCTATCAGATGTTGGCCTGGGATTCCCTCGGGGGGTTGGGAAGCTAGCCTGGGCTGGAACCTCTGGACAATCTCCAAGGTCACAGTCCGGGCTAAGGGCTGCTCATGCAGGCCAAAGCAAGTGAGAATGGGCTAGCATGTCTATTCCGGCGCAGCATATGCACCCCGGGACGGGATCCACCATGGATGGCCACCGTGGCTGTGCCTCATTGACTGCCATGACTGTCTGTCATGGCGGGGTGGGAGTGGGGCACTGGGAGAAGGCCATGGATGGGACCAGCCACTGACATGTCTGTTGTGCTCCTTGGCCTACCCAGTCTGTGCAGACTGGGATAGCTCCCCAGATGCAGGCACATCAGTTAGGTGCTTTGACACAACCCAGGGAGGGACTGCTGCTGTTTCTCAACCCACCCTTTTGTCTCTTTGCCATACTCACCTCCCTCCTCAAACTACCTCCTGCTCCCCGCCCCCTGTCTCATATCTTCGCCCAGACTCTGGCTGATTTTTTCTATGACAAGATTGTTTGATTGTATGCCGCCCTGAGCCTTGTGGGAAGGGCGGTGTAAACATTTGAAAAATAAATAAAATTAAAAAGTTGCACAAGATTCACCTTCAGTTTTCTGTCAAGCCCCCTCAACTTCCCCCCTTCACTCCCCTCTTCTACCATTAGCACCTGTCATCCTTTCTTCTTTTTCTAAAGTTAGAGGAGGAAATTGTCCACCTTCTCTCCTCCTCCAAACTCACCACTTGTTCCTCTCACCCTATCTCCACCCATCTCCTCCGTTCTGTCTCCCCTGCAGTTAGCCCTTCCATCCATCACATCCTCAATATATCACTTTGCACTGTGACTGTTCCTGCTGCCTTCAAACGTTGTGGACACCACCAGTCCTCAAAAACCCTTACTGGACCCTACTTCCCCTTCTAGCAACCATCCTCCCCTTTGCATCCAAACTGCTTGAGTATGCTGTTCATGTCCACTGTCTTGACTTCCTAGTGGCTTAGGCCATTCTTGATCTGCTCCAATCTGGCTTCCACCCTCTACAGTCCACAGAGACAGCCCTTGTCAAAGTCTCCAGTGACCTCTTCATGTCCAAGGCCAGGGGCCATTACTTCATTGACTTCCTTGTGACTCAAAATATTCTTGATCCATTCCAATCTGGCTTCTGCCCTCTAAATTCCACAGAGACAACCTTATCAAAGTCTTCAGTGACCTCCTCATGGCCAAGACCAGGGGTCATTATTCTCTTCTTATCCTCCTTGAGCTATCTGCTGTTTTTGACACCGTTGACCACCATCTGTTCCTTGACACTCCATCTTCCTTTGGATTCTGGGACTCCATCCGATCTTGGTTCTCCTCTTACCTCTCCCACCACACACATAGTGTATCCTTTGAGTGGATTCTCTTATTCTGCTATTCCACTATCAGTTGGTGTGCCACAGGGCCCTCTTCTCTTTTGTCTCTCTATACTTGTTCCCTTGGTGCTCTGATCTCCTCCCATGGCTTTCAGTACTATCTTTATGCTGATGATTCTCAGATATACCTCTCAGCACCAGAACTCTCACCCATAATCCAGTCAGGCCCATATCTCAGCCTATCAATTTGACATCACTGGCTAGATGTCTTACCTTCCCCTTAAACTTAACATAGCCAAGACAGAATTTTTTATTTTTTCTCCTAAACATACTTCTCCCCCTCCCACCTCTCTCCATCTCTGTAGAGAACACTGTCATCCTCCCACTCACCTCACCGCAACCTTGACTCCTCCTTCTCCTTGTCTGCTCATAGCCAAAACACTGCTAAAATTTGTTGTTTCATTCTCTGTAATATCACCAAAATACATCCCTTCCTGTCTGAACACACTACTAAAACCCTAATTCATTCCCTCATCACATCCCACTAAGACTACTGTAATCTGCTTCTCACAGGTCTCCCACTGAGCCACCTATCTCTACTGCAGTCTTTTAAAAATTCAGCTGCAAGACTCACCTTCCTTGCATGCTGTTATGACCATGTAACCCATCTCATCAAGTCACTACACTGGCTCCTCATCTGCTTCCACATACAGCTCAAGCTTCTCCTACTCACCTATAAGTCTCTTCACTCTGCAGCTCCTCAGTACCTCTCCTATCTTATCTCCCCTACATTCCTACTCACGAACTCCATTCATCAGGCAAGATGCTCTCATCTGTGCCCTTCTCTTCATCACCATATCCTGACTCTGCACTTTCCAGCTTGCTGCACCGTATGCTTGGAACAAACTTCCTGAGGTGCGTCAGGCCATCTCCTTGATCATATTCAACTCCCAGTTATTTCTACCATGTTCTCTGAAATAAATAAACGTACTTGAATACCTGCATCCTGTAGTCCATTATTCATAGGAAGACTCTTATTTGTGGTTGTCTGTCTTTGTGTTTTGATTAGGTTGTAAGCTCAATGGAGCAGGGACTGTTTTTATGTTGTGTGTATCTGTATAGCGCTGTGTATGACTAGTAGCACTGTAAAAATGATAAGTAGTACTAGTAGCAGTAGTAGTAGCCCTGAGCTGGGAAGTCACCGTGCTGGTGGCATGTCTGTTTTTACCACTGGTTCAGTTATTTCAGTATTTTAGTCATTTCCCTATTTTAGTTACATTCTTTCTGCAAAACTAGCAGTATTACACATGCATAAGTGCTGAAAATGATCTAAATAACAACAACAAAAAAGATGAACCCCTCACCCCCCAAACCACTAAACAAAAGAAATACCACCACCACCACCACCATATATGTTTTAATCTGTTTAATTATGAAGATATTATCCAGGTACTTGAATGATGATTCAAAACTGCAAATAATAAACCATCTGCATGTTTCAGCTCAGCTGCTAGCTACCATATTTTTCCTCACATGTTAGGCTATACATTACAGGTACTGAAAATGTGCGTTAGAGTATAGGATTTGTTACTGTAATCGTGTGATAAACAGCAGAGAATAGGAAAGGGGTCTGGAAAAATAGTGTTAAAAAGTGGGTCCTTATCAGGGTTCCTAGTTTTCTCTACCAGAAAATAAAAAAAAATCTCTCATAAAAAAACCCCAAATTATCTGATTAATAACACCAAAATCAGTGTTTGTCATTGTTTTTAAAAATATACATCTTTACTGTTGTTCATTCATTTAAAACGTCTCCTGAGATAGCTGAAGGACCCCCAAAGACCCTCCTGTTGCATAGGAGAATGCTTTAAATTGCTTATTGGCTAACTTGATAGTTGCTGCACAGTTCCTAGCTTAACAGAGTCCCTTTTCAAACATGCCGCAGTGGGTGGGCGGATGGATGTGTGCCCACGATGGGTGGGGGTGGTTCCCACGGGTACATACCCACCTCCATCCATCACCACGCATGAAGCAACCAGCACTGGAGCCTGTTGTTCCATGAGTGGGAGATGGGTGGAGCATGGAAGCGCGCATGCATCCCCACCCACCCACCGCGGGTGCTGTTCTTACGGACGCCCACCCATCCCCCCTCCATGTGTGTGTGCGGGGCAAGGGGGTGCCTATGTGAAAAGGCCCAGAGAGCTATTTCTGCATAAATGAAACAAGGGATATGCACGCACACACATTCCAGACAAGGGTGAATTTCCACAAGTACAATGTGGGGGAGATACATCCCCAGTGTAGCCTTACTGTATTGAGAAATGTATTTTCCCCTGGCAATAGCTACACACCCAAACTTTAGAGAACAGAAACAACTTTGTCTATGCAAATCAATGAAACTGTAACCACAGCTGCTTCCTTACAAATCAAAGTTTCCTTGCAAGCTGCCTTCTTGTAAATCAAAGCAAACACAGCCACCTCCTCGTCTGAGAGAAGGAAGCTTTCTCTTCCCAGCTGGCCTGGGTTGATGATGAACTTGGTGGGTTATTGGGAGGGGAGAGAGAAATTCCTCGTCATCTCAGCCTGTCTGTGAAATCATCCTGAGGAGGATCCTGGCTCACCCTCCTCATCCCTTTTTTCTAGGACTCACAGTGTGATTGCAGATGGGCTGGGGTGTTGGTTAAGAAGGGAATAGCTGAGAGGAGGCGTTGCTTCCTGACCATTCCCTAATTTGTGGGGAACAGCTTCCACTAGCACTGAGGACTCTAGCACACTCCTCCCTGTGCTCTAGGGCAGGTTCTCGGACTAGAGTGAGGCACCCGGGATAAATAGCAGACCAGCCCAAGGGAGGGTGCTTGCTCCTTCAACAGAGTCAGGCTGCAGCAAAGAGCCATTGTGAACCAGAACAGCTCAGAGTTTGGCTCCACTTGGGGGACATAGCCACCCCTCTTTCCCTTTTCCAGGGAGGGGCTGCCTCAGCTGTCATTTCCCTAGAGGGGGAACCCTAAGCTACCACAGCCTCATGCATAGCATCTCCCTGTTTGGCTCTAGCAACCCCCTCTGCCCGCCCTGAGTGCTGACACGTTCCTGCACCCTGACGCCGCCCTCAATTGATTCTGCACCCTGGTCTGTTCACTGATCTCAGAGATCAGCATGCTGGCAAATGCTGAGTAGTAAAGACAGCCACAGGTGAATTTTTGGCCTCTAAAAACCCAAGGAATCCACAGTTTTCTGTAGCAAAATTGGAATTCTGTGTTTTTCTCTGGAAAAATTGAATCCCTGGAAAAATTTAATCCCACATTTTTTCGTGGTTTTCTGCAGTAAATGGGAAACCAGAAACCCTGGTTATTATCTGGACAGCCCCAAAGGCTTGATTTATTCATTAATGTTATAACTTTGTAGCTTTCTTCAACAAACCCTGATTCTTTATATTCATGTGTACCCATTTACACCGAAGTAAAATGAAATGGGTGTACTCTCAAATGCTATGTATCCGGACTAATAGCACTTTACACCCATTATACACAGGGGAAATAGACTACACTGGATGTAAGACCGTGGAGATGAAAGTTCAGTATGTGTTATAATATCTTCAGGCATCTCCACAATGTTATAAAGAATACATTTGTTTTTCATTACTTTTTGCTTACTTTGTTGACTTCAGTGCAGGGAAATGTACTCTGCTTCTGTTGCCTTTATATAAAAGTTATGATTAATTTTTCTGTTGTTCTCGGTGTGTTTCTATTTATTTGATGAAACAATATGGGCTCCCTTCTTCACCTCATTAATCACACATGTATTTACAGGTATATTAATCAAATACTGTACAACTTAGAAAAGTTTTTTTAACTGTAATATCTTAAATTAGGAGTAATCTTACATAGTGTGGGAATTACATTTGTTATTACAAATTCATTTTTCTTTCCCTCTCATTGACACCCCTATATTTTCACAATTTAATTACAACCTACTTGAAGCTATCTAAGTTAAGCAAAAGAGGAAAAACAGTAACACTCATTTCTAGGGGTGGGACATTGGGGCAAATACCGGCTACCGGATTTACCGGTTAACGGATTTTTAAAAAATGGATTGCCGGATCTGCATACCGGTTTACCGGTACCGGATTTGTTCCATTGATTTCAATGGGGAACTGTCCCCATTGAAATCAATGGGAAAAAACACAAAAAGCCTCCCCTCTCCCCCTCCCAGACTGTGCGGGTGGAAGGGGGGCACCCCCCCCCATCCTGCCCAGCCTGGCTTAAAAAAAATAATTCCCCCCGAAGTCCCCGCTAGTGCGGGCTCCGGGCCACCACCGGCGACCCAGAGCCCTCACCAGCAGGTACTAGGCTGATCCCTGCGGTGAGGGGGTGGTTTAACACCCCCCGACCCCAGGGATCACCCTACCCAGGGATCGCCTACCTTGCGCTCCGGGCAGCAGCAGTCTGACTCCGGCAGCTTCAGCGCTGGCTGTGGCTTCCGGCTTCAGTGCTACTAGGCCTTCCGGTGAAACCCAGAAGTTCACCGGAAGGCCTAGTAGCACTGAAGCCAGCAGCCACAGCCAGCGCTGAAGCCGCCAGAGTCGGACCGCCGTCACCCGGAGCGCAAGGTAGGCGATCCCTGGGTGGGGAGGTAGTACTAGGGTGATCTGATCCCTGGGGTGAGGGTATGTTAAACCACCCCCCACCCCAGGGATCGTACCTGCTGGCGGCCTGGAACCCGCACTAGCAGGGACTTCAGGGGGGGGAAAAAAGGGTGGGTGGGGGGCGTCCCCCCTTCCACCCGTGAAGACTGGACTGGGGAGAGAAAGTAAAGTGGGTTTTTTTTGGTGTTTTTTTTTACATTGCGGCCATTCATTTGAATGGCCGCAATGTAAAAAATCCGGTATGGATAATCCGGTAAACGGGCCGGATTACCGGGTTTAATCCGATACTGCCGGTACACCAAATACTGGCAGTATCGGATACCGGATGATCCGGTAGTACCACCCCTACTCATTTCCAACCCTTAGGCCACTTTTAGACCAGACAGATTTGTGCATGATTGGTGGAAAATGCGCATGTTTTAATGCTCATTTAAACACCTAAACCATTTTAAATGCGCATTTGCCATGATCATGTAAAAGCCCAAACCATTTTGAATGTGTTTTTAAAATAATGTACATTTTTTAAAACTGGTTTTGAGCCCCTTTGATGATCGGTGGATGCCAAAACCGGTTTTAAAAAATGTGCATTACTTAAAAACCACATTCAAAATGAGTTTGGCTTTTACACGATCATGGCAAATGCGCATTTCAAACAGTTTAGATGTTTAAACAAGCATCAAAACACACACATTTTTCACCAATCATGTGCAAATTTGTCTCGTCTAAAAGCGGCTGCAGACAGGAGACTAATCTTAAAGTATTAAAGTCTGGTTATTATATATTTCCTATTGATCTTAACAATAGTAATGGCTCCATACCATGCCTAGTCCTACTCATTAAAATGCTTTTAAATGTATAACTTTACTTTAAAAAACTCTCAAAAAACAAGAAACCATACTTTCTTATTTTAAAACCTTTCTGTTTGCCAGTTGATTTGCCTAATATATTCTTTTAGGCGTGTGCACTTCATTTTCGTTATATTGATAACAATAATGACATTCTTCATTTTTGATATCATTATTGCAATAATGATAATGAAGATAAATAATAACAAAATCAATAACGATGTAACTATTCAACTGGGCTTGTGATGGGAGGGTAATGATGGATGTAATTTCTGGCCAATGAGCAGCGCAAGCAGGTCCCAGGCAATTGAATAGCACCCTGTGATTGCTCAATGCCTCCTTCCTCCCAGAACCAATCATGGGGGTTCTAGGGAAAACACTGCAACCCTTTATATTGCAGGACCAGGCTGTTTGACTCTTGTTCTGTGTTAGCTCTTGCTGTGTCAGGTGCTTGCACTAAAAATCTTCCCCAGCACTCAGTATTATACCTTATACCCTTTATTTTACTTTTTCCCGTCTCCTGTCTGTCTCCCCCTTTATGGATGGATGGATGGATGGATAGATAGATAGATACTCAGCTGTTTTATTATATATAAACTAAAATAAAGGGTATAAGGAAAGGTAAGGTATAACACTGAGTGCTGGGGAAGATTTTTAGTGCAAGCACCAGAGTATATATACAATAAAACAGCCTAGTATCTACGTCTGTCTGTCTGTCTGTCTGTCTGTACAGGGGAAGACAGACAGGGGAAGGGAAAAGGTAAAATAAAGGGTATAAGGAAAGGTATAACACTGAGTGCTGGGGAAGATTTTTAGTGCAAGCACCTGACACAGCAAGAGCTAACACAGAACAAGAGTCAAACAGCCTGGTCCTGCAATATAAAGGGTTGCAGTGT
>QEPC01010320.1:62759-74369 GCA_003113815.1 Sphenodon punctatus | reverse complement strand
ATATATATAATATTAGATTAAAAAAAATAAGAAAACCCCATATAAAAACTAAAAAACCAAATAAAGAACAAAAGAAAACCCAATAAAAAACCAAAAAACCATATTAAAAACAAAGAAAACCCCATAACAACACTTCCCGAACTGCTGAACGGCCGAACCGAACAGCCAAACAGCCAAACCGAACAGCCGAACGGCCTAACCGAACAGCCTGTTCGGACGAACGAACCGAACAGCCGAACCCGAACTCAGCGAACGAACCGAACGAACGAACCGAATGGACGAACCGAATGCAGCTGAACCGAACGGCCGAACCCGAACCGCAATCTGTTCGCCCATCCCTAGTTTCTTCCCTTTGATGCTAGTTCTGGCTGGTGTGCTGGTGGAGCTGGGATCTCAGTTTGCCACACTGGTTCCAGCTGTCAGTCTGTCACAGAGGAACTCTGCCCCTCCTTCTCAGCAACACCAAGGTGGCGGCTCCTTCTCCTTCCTGGTTTTTCCTTTCTCACCCCTCCTCCCTGGCATTGCCTGCTAAGAGATGTAGTTCTCTTCTTCAAGCCCCACCTTGTCCTGTTTTATGGAATCAGTTTCAAGGGGTGTTGCCTGCTGATTCGGAGGATTTCCTTGGAGTGGTTAGGGCCACATGTTCTGAATTAGATCCATGTCCGTCCTGACTGGTTAAGGCCCGCTCGGGGACGTTGGGGACGCTGCTGGCTGGGTTGGTCAATGCCTCCCTTAGGGAGGGTAGAGTGCCAGGCTGCTTCAAGGAGACATAGGTGCGGCCTCTGCTCAAGAAACCACCTTTAGACGTTGATTCCCTGACCAGCTATTGGCCTGTGTCTAACCTTCCCTTTTTGGGAAGGTTATTGAATTGGTGGTGGCTCAACAGCTTCAGGGGCATCTGGACTGTGATAGTTTTCTGGATCCCTCACAGTCCAACTTTCAACCAGGTTTTGGCACTGAGACTGCGCTTGTGGTCTTGGTTGATGACCTTCGCCGTGAGTTGGACCAGGGTTGATCAACCCTGTTGATCCTGTTAGATCTATTGGCTGCATTCAATACCATTGACTACGAGACATTGGTGACTAGCTTGCAGGACTGAGCAGGGATGGGCGGGATTGTCCTTGAATGGTTCTGCTACTTCCTGGCCAGAAGAACTCAAATTGTGTGGTGCTGGGTGACTGTTCATCGTCTCCCCAGGACCTCGTGTGTGGAGTCCCGAAAGCTTCCATTCTGTCCCCTGTCCTGTTCAACGTATCCATGCACCCTCTGAGTGAGGTCATCAGAGGGTTTGGAGTGTGGTGTCATCAGTACACTGAAGTTTCTTCCCTTTGATGCTAGTTCTGGCTGGAATGCTGGTGGAGCTGGGATCTCAGCTTGCCGCACTGGTTCCAGCTGTCAGTCTGTACACTGATGACACCCAACTCTACGTCTCCTTTACAACTGACTCAGGGCAAGCAGTCTTGTTGCTTACCCAGTCTGTGGACTGGATGATGACAAGCCATCTGAAACTGAATCCTGACAAGATGGAGGTGATGCTGGTGGGACAGGTCGAGGGAGTGGTCGCACCTGTCACTGATTGTGTATGCGCTCTTTTGGTCCCCCAGCTCCATAGTCTGGGGGTGCTCCTTGACTCATGGCTCACAGGTGGTGGCTGTGGCAAAGGGGGCATTTCACCAGTTATATCTGGGGTAAACGCTTTGGCCGTATGTCTTGGATCTGGCCACCATCATCCATGCTTTCATCACCTCAAGACTAGACTATTGAAATGCTCTCTACGTTGGGCTACCCTTGGTAATGGTTTGGAGACTGCAGCTAGTGTAGAATGTGATGACCCATCTCCTTATGGCTGCCTATAGTCTTCTGGGTCTGATTCAAAATGTTTTTTTTTTACCTATAAAGCCCTAAATAGCCTGGTCCTTGCTTATATGCAGGACCACCTCACTCCCCGGGTTCTAGATCAGCCCCTGCGGTCATCTGGGGGCGCCTTCCTCAAAGACCCTAAGGTTTCCTGGGTGGCAACGATGAGGGAGGCGTTCTTGGTGACTGCTCCACAATTGTGGAACTCCCTCCTGACGGAGGTCCACCTGGCCCCAGACCATCCCTCTTTCTGAAGACAGTGTAAGAACTGGCTGTTCCGCCAGGTTTTTGGTGAGCGAGATGGATGATGGTGGGGATGGGGATGGGGATTTTTTAGCTTCACGTGGGGTATATTTTATCTTGGCTTTATAATGTTATTTTCTGTATTTATTATATTATTATTATATTTTGATATGTTTTAACATGTAAGGCACCCTGTGGGGCGGCTAAGAAAACTAGTGAAATAAATAAATATGCAATCCAGCCGAATGGATTTCTCATTCCAGCAACCAATAAGCTCTGGCAAGGCAAAGCTGGCTGGGAACTGTAGTCCTGGGTTTCTATGACTATTTTAAACAGTCTCTGTGTTACACCTGTAATGACCCTTATAGGTTCCTTCCATCAGATTTCTAAACAATTTTGCTATAAAGGCAATATTTCTGGGATGACATTTCCAATACAATAGGAAAAGGTGTATACAAAGATATAGGATGTTTTTAGACAAGTGCCTTCCCACCCATTACCCACCCATCACCTACCTATTGTGCGTGTTGCAGTGCTGCATAGGTTGCCAATGGAACCCTGAAGTATGCACAATGAGTGAGGGTAATGGGCAGGGAGGCACTTGTCTAAAAACATCCTAATTCCTTGCCGTCTACAGTGTGATTGCTCTGTTGGTCCCAAGTGTGAGGAAGACAAGAAACAAAAGTGGCCAAGAATATAAGATTATTCCTTTTTATTGACCAACTTCATAACTTACCCCCTTTTAGCTACACACTTCTTCCTCACTTTCCCTCACTGTTTAAGTTCAACAGGAGAGATTAAACACACAAATAAACTAGAACTAATTTGCCACCCTTTCATAATGCACCTTTCTATTGTCTTTACAACATACCAAAGAAAAGTTTGGGACATTTCATTGCAGTTAGAATATGTTTTTCTAAATAATGTGCTGTTTAGTAGGCTTAGAGATGAATAAGGATTGTATATCTATTTATTCAAATTCCATGTACGAATGAAACTATGGGTGATTTCAGACATGATGGGGCGCCTATTGACCCTGTCATGGAATCACCTTTTGATTCCCCATCGGAATCAAAATGGCCCATCAACAGACGAGACAGCTGATTCCAGCAGGGAATCGGGGGAGGGGGAAGGGCTGCGTGACACACCGTGCGGCTGCACAGCTCCGCCCCCCCCACACTCACCAGGCTGCCCGCCCTCCAGAGACGGGCGGGCACAGTGGCCAATCCGGCCGCTGCACCCGATTCCGTCCCGAGGTTTGAACCATGGCTGGGAATCGGCGGTGGTAACAGATGTTACCAGCCGCCGAATCTCGGTCATGGTTCAATTAACCATGCTTTCGGAGATGGTGCCCAGACCATCCTCAAAAGCGTGGTTAATTTGCTCACTGCCGGTGGTTCACCATGGTGAAATCTGGCGGTGAGCAAACACACATTACATGACCTTCCGCCACCACAGGGGATTGTCCATGGTTGACTGTGGTTGCGTAACATCTGAAATAACCCTATGAAAAATTTCTTGATAGACTAAACCAGGGGTGGGAAACCTTTTCCGTCCAGGAACCACTATTGCAATTAGTACAAGCTCAAAGGCCCACATACATTTTAAGGGCAATGGACTTGAGGGGTACACTCAGGAAGCGTAAATCATGGATCTGTGTGATGAGTCTGCCCCCTGTCTTTAGTTTCTGCCCTCATTTCTACTCCCTTGTCCTGAACACAATCTTTCTGTGCCTTGGGGTAGGAACTGGATCCAGGAGTCAGATCCAAGAACTGGAAAGGGGACAAACAAAAACTAGCTGTGGGACGAGATTCCCCACCCATGGTTTAAACTAATGTGTTATGTTTTTTGATCTTCTGAAACAAAATGCACATGTGCAGTTCCTGCTGGATTTAGTAAGAGTTGCATCACTTATTCAAGGAATGATTTTTTGCTGATAATAAACATGTTAAGAAAAACCTGCTTGGCCTTTCCCTCTATTTTTATCTCCCTTAATATTTTCAATTCAGGTTTATGACTTTATCTCACAATAACAGCTGTTTTTGTAACTACTATGTCATTTAAGGAGCAAATGATACAGATATCTGTACACATCCAAAGTCAAAGTCCATTCCCAAGTCTTGACTTAGTCCCGTTAGCTCATCAAGTCACAAGATTAAAGCACACTAGTTAATGTATGTGAAGGAGTCATCTGCTATGCACCATCTCTGACTCTTTTTGACTTTCCATAAGCCCAGTGAGCTAGTGATCAGAAAAAAAGAGACTACTATCTGTCTTGTCTCCTACACCTTTCTCAAAGCAAAAGGAAAGCGGGTGTTGTCTCATGTAAGATTCTTTTCAATTGTTGGTATCTAATAATAATAATAATTAATAATAAATAAAATGTAAGTAATGAATTCTGAATTACTACTTTAATCAAAGCACACAAAGTATGTTTACATCTGTCTTGCCTTTCCCTCTCATTTTATCTTGCTGTATACTTTGAGTTCAGATTTATACACCTTGTTTTACATGAGAATACTGTTGTAAATGATACAGAAATTTGCAATGGCATTACCAAGTGGCATGAATGACTGAATGCAATTTTGGATGTACAAAGAAAATAACAGCTGTTTTTGCTGCTACTCTAGCATGTGAAGGTTTTTGCAAAGACCTCCTAAAAGTAGATCTCCACATTCCTATAATCTTGGTTTCTGTCTTTAATTTCAAAGAAACTGGTTGCAAGCATTAAAATAGTTTCATTTTCTGGATACCGTTACAGTTTAGGGTTCAGTACCCACATATTATTCTCTGAGATGCCTGAGGCACAGGACAGCAAAAGGCTACTCCATAGGATTAAAAAGACTAAGCCCATTTAGATAAGGTAGCTAAGGTGACAAGAAGTTCCTTTCTCATATGCAAATCCAAGGGGGCATTAAATGAAATTGAAGGGCAGCAAATTTAGAGTGATGAAACAAAATAGATGAATAGATTTCATTTCAGAAAGGGACCATTATTTCTGATTATATAATCTGACCTCTTGCATAACACAAAGAACTTCAGTCAGTGATTCCTGATCCATATCCCTATAAATAGCTTTGCTGGACCTATAGCATATCTTTTATTCTTAAGTATTTTATCAAACATTAGAAATTCAACTTGCTACTAGATGACATCATTGACACCAGGAGATGACTTTTAAAAAGTCTAGTTTTATACAAATAGCAAACGTATTGCAGAATTACAATCTTAAGGGTTCACATGATAAAATACAATAGCATACTTGAGTTTTGGAACAACATAACTGTCCCGTGAAAGGACAGTCTATCATGACCATAAGTCCTTGCAGAAAGAGAACCGAATAGGACAAACTGCAAGTCTCTTCAAGCAAATTTTTTTACTTCTCAATGGGTAAAAAAAGAGACGTGCAAGCAGCAAGTTGCTTCCTTGCCCTTGGGCGAACCACGGCAGCTGCTACTTGTCAGGTTGGCGGGAGGTCTGTTCAAACATGTAGTCCTCAACCCTTAACCTGGGTGTGGAGGCTACTGGCAAACATCCTTCCACACCCTGGGGCAGCCCAAGGAACTGTCCATATGGTACAGACTCCCAGTCCAATGCAGGATGAGACCTGGAAAGAGCTGCCACCAAACAATTGATGGGGGATGCTTCTGGGCCACCCTCTGAGATGTTTGGTGCATGCAGCCTTCTGATGAACAGCAGATGGGGGAGGGAGATGCTTCTGCGCCCCAGATCAACTGTTCAGAGGGCCAGGTGAGCATGCTCCTCTAGGTCCCACTAATCAGCTGTTCAGTAGGGCCAGGTGAGCATGCTCCTCTGGGCCTAATCCAGCTGCGCAGGCCTAGCAAATGTGGGGGCACATATTTGCCCAGATTGGTATGTGTGGGTAGCCCTTGACGCATTCCAGGCCAGCCACCAACCCGCCATGGGGGCGTCGTGGGCCAACATCTGGCGATGGGGGAAGTACATGAGTCCCGGCCAATGTGGGCTACAGGGGGCCAATACAGGCCACCATCATGTCTATTCCCTCTGTCCGTACCTGCCCTTGGCTATGCTATGGCCTACCCTGGGGCATCCTCTGCCCCAGTTTGGACTCCTGTTCTTGCTCTTCTGATCCCTGGGTAACTCCCTATACAGCCCCTTCTGCTGGTCCATAACTGGGCATTCAGAGTGTTTTGGTTTGGCCCTCCTTGACAGGAAATAATGAAACAAATTGTTTTCCTTTCTTTTCCTCCTCCTCCTTCGTCTTCATCTTCATCTTCTTCATCTTCAGTTTTTTGCTTTAGTTTCAGTTTTTCAGTTATTTCAGTGCTCTTAGCACTATTGTGCATTCATATCAGCCCAAATAGTGCCAAAATAACTTCAAAGAAAACCTGAAATGAACAAAACAAAATAACCAAAACATGTATTTTGAGCTGATCGGATTTTTTTCTGTCTCACTGGATTTGGCGTGAATAGGGTGAATTTGACAAATATATTCAGTTTGATAAATACTCGTTTTCAGCTACTGACAAACTTTCCTGGGCTTCCTCCTGGGGAAATAAAAGGCAAGTTCTAATCTCAGATGCACGTTCTTACCCTCTGAGCAGTTGGCTTTCCCTTGTGGTTCTCCTTCTGAATTCCTCTGCTCAAGCTGGAAGAAATTGTCACTATTAAGAGACCAAGTTGTAACTATCTCACAGGGTCAGACTCTGCAATAAGTCAGCCCTACTATGGATCTATCCCTGCAAATACTTTAGTGTGTCCACATGCTTCCTTCCCCACCTGGAGGGTGGTTTGCAAAGTCACGCCAGGGGGCAGCTTGAATTCACACACAAAGTTAATCTGCTGGCCACTGTGGTATCTTCAGCAGCTTGGGTTTTTTTCAAACGTGACAATGCCACACTTTGCCACACTTTACCCCCACCACCAAAGCCAGAGTCGCTGTCACGTATGTTCGCCGGCAGCAAGATGATTACCACATTTTACCCTGCTGCCACTCTGGACAATGGCAGTGGTAATGACGGGTTGTGAGATTGGAAAATCGAGGAGGAACAGCCCAGAGTTACCACTGTCATGGTTGGGGCAAAGCATGGTAAGATCCGACCCATGGCCAGATAACCCCACACAGAAAGGGGGTGAGCATGCAGAATGTGGTTGCTGAGCAACAACACCAGAACCTGACCACAGTGGGAGATTTAAAGGGACCAGCTCACAATGGAACAGCACCAGAGCTACAGCTGAAGTGGAGACAGTATGGAGCAACAGCCACAGCAGCAGCTGGCCTTGGCCCTGGCCCAGCAGCTGCAACTGGACCAGGGGTCACAGCAGCAACCTGTACCCATTTGGGTAGAACAGCAGCCCTGGGGTGAGGGGAAGGGGGTATCAAAGAAGTCTACTGAGGCTCACAAGTGTCCCTCATTTCCACAGGGAAACAGACTCACAGCAGCTTAGGATGCCCCACAGGCCCTGACAAGGAACCAGCCACCCCTGCCACAGATGAAGGACTTCCTGAGACCACCCGGAGACTCTGGACTTCATCTTCCCTCCGTGGATATGAGGACACCCAAAGGGAGCTTCTCATGTCCCACCAGAATGAGCGGGTGTTTGAAACCATCACCTGGTGGATGGCTGCGGCCGGGCATGAAAGAAACTCCAAGCAGTACCAAGTGAACACCAAGGAGCTTAGGAGGGGGTACAAGGCTATAGTTGACAACAACAGGTCCAGGCACAAGGCCAGGACCACCCCCTACCATAAGCTCTGTGACCAATTCCTATGGCTGCAGTGATCCATAGTGTTCCCGCACATGGTTGGCACTGCTGCTGTGGAGGGCCACAGCCAGGTAGATCACCCACCACCCATGCCACCGGAGCCCACACCTGCTCATTCTGCCATCCCACCCTCCAAGGAAGAGGTTGGCCCCTCAGGCACCACCAGCTCCCAGATGCAGCAGGCATATGGGAGCCCACCAACCCCAAACTCGGGGGGGGGGGGTCAGACACCAAGACCTTCAAGACCCTCAACAGCTGTGCCCCTGAAAAGCTCACACAAGCCACCATGGAGCCGCAGGGGGCAGTGGACATGGGGTCCAAGTCGAATCCCTCACACACAGACCAACAACCCCAGGGAAATGTGTCTCAGCCCAAAGACATCTCCTCTCCTGATGCAGGTAGGTGATGGGAACGCAAGGGAAAGGAGGCAGTGGGGAGGTGGGCATGGATGTGTGGCCAGCTGGGGGAGGGGGTACGGAGCCCCCACCCCACCCCCCTGGTTGCACCAGTCACAGCATCCAAAAGGGCTGGAGAAGCATGCACTACAGGTCACCAAAGGTGGGAGGGCACAAGTCTCATGTGAGGGAAAGAGACAATAGGTGACGCCCAGTGAAGGGGACAGTAGAACAGTGCACAGCTCGCAGTGCAATAGGAAAGCAGGTCCAGACAGATGGGACGGGGTACAGTTCTCCCTCCCCCTGGAGCCTGGGAATGAGCCCACACTTTGAGGATGCCCTGACCGACAGAATGTTATGTCTCTCACTCCACAGATCAGCAGGTTCGAGAGGAGGAGGACCCAGAAGGACTGGTACCAAGTGCCCAGTGAATCCGGGAACATTATGCCAGGGTGTTAGGAATCAGAAGCAGGGGGGTAGGATGCGAGGGAGAGAGGCGCGGCGGCGCAGCCCCAGGAGGGCGATCACAGCACAAGCCCCATCGCCGGGCTCCCCAACACAATCTCCGCCTCCGCTGCTTCCCCATGCCCCGCCCCTGCCGACGCCCGCGCGTCCTCTGGGCGTCGCGGGGCGGGAAACCACGCTCCCGCGCTTGGGACGCAGCGTGGGGGTGCCTCCGCCCCTGGTGCGACGCTCGGAGCGGTTGCGGGCACGCACGGGGGCGGGGCCCTCAGTATAAAGCCCAGCGCCGCCTGAACGGCGGCGCTGGTGATTTGGGAAACCGGCCGAGCGCTTAGTGTGTGTCTGAGTGACTTGAATTCCCCCAAGGCAATTGAGGAGTGATTGTGAAGCCCCGACGTCTGAGTAACCCTTCCTTGACCTTCCTGCAGTAAGTGTGATCCGTGTGCAAGCTGAGTTTGAGGAGAGTGAGTGGCTGTTGCCCCTTCCCTCCCCCTTTTGAGGTTTCTGACTTTTGGACCCTAGCTTCTGTGTGCGTGCCCTGTTATCCCTCTCCTGTGGGGCCCCCGGCACCTACCCCCACGGGGGAGTCCCACCCCTTGCTTCCTAACCCCTGTGCCCAGGACAACTGCAGTCGTGTGTGTGTGTGGGGGGGCTGGCTCTGGAAATCCCACTCAGTGGCGCCCTATGATGATAGAGGCCTGTTCTCCCTAATCGGAGGTAACGGCCACCATTCTAACCTGACGGGCATTAGTCCACGAGTGTCCCTGACCCTGTGTGGGGTGACCGTGAGCCGAGTGCCTGGGAGAGCCACCCAAGGGACCCCCTCCGGTGACACAGGGTGTGTTGGCACAGGATGGACCTCTCCAGGAACCTGCTACTGATGGGGACATGCCAGGGGGATGAGATCTGGTATGCCATCTGGCAAATGGAGGTGTCACACAACTAGTCCATGCATCAGGTTGCCGCCCACCAGCGCAACCTGCTAGCAGAAATGAGTGGACTGGCACATGGAGAGGTGGGACTGCAACTGGCATCTGCAGTGGATGGCGGAGTTAAAAAAAGCCATGGAGATGGAAGGCCAGCTCAACCGCGACATCATGCACAAGTCCCTTAGCATTGGACGGACCCTCCTGATCCATACTGGTGCTTCAAGCTCCTCCATCAATGCCATCGATTTCTGGTCTCCAACCTCCCCATGTGGCACCTCCAGTTGCCCCACCAGATCCCACCCCCCTGGTGCCACAGCAGCAGGCCAGGAATCTATGGGTTCATTTCCCTGTGGCAGGCATGGTGCAGCAGTCCTCCTCCCCTACTGCACCCTCCACTAGCCAGCTGGGCACCCATGCGACTTCCCTGCCACTAACACCAGCCTCAACCAGGAGCCATCTGGAGGGGGATTACAACACCAGGGTCCCAGGTCACAGGAATCCACACCCTTGCCAGCAGCATCACTGCAGAAGAGGGGGTAGACCAAGAAAGTGGAGGGGGCATGGTCCGGGGCAAATGAAAAACTACAGAAATGTTAATTAAAGGAATTGTAAAATAGATGTTCTGCATCGTTGTCATCATTCCCTGCTACTGCATGCAGACAAGGCGGTACAAGCAGGGCAGGGCAGTCACCAGCTACAAAGCTATGCATGGCAGATATCCCTGTCCTTTGATAGTCGCAACCTTCTCCCCAACTGCTGTGGAGCCATATTCCTGTGCCAGGTGCGACAGTGGGTTTCACCATGGCCACACCTCTGACCAGCCAGCAGGGCAGTCTGGAACCTGACCAACCACCCTCGGCCGCCATCTAGCTGAGACATGAAGAGTGTGTGATTGGGAATGCCAGACACTGTGACACAAAACATGTCCCCTGCAGCTACAGTGAGGGGATGGGGTTGGCACCTAGGAGCTACAGGAGCTGGGTCAGAGGTGAGTATCTGTGAGTAGGCAGCTGATACAGGGGGCATGAATGGCACACAGACATCTACAAGCTGCTTGATGTTGAAACAACTTTACTATGAACTATCACATTCAACGGAATGTACAGGACCATGCAGCCAACATGCTGCTACAGATGGGTCAGTCGGGGAAGGCCCCACCCATGGCCTCTACCCCTGCTCCAACAAGCGCTTTGGTCCCGTGCCAGCTGGTGCACTCTGTGCTTTGCCTCCCATGCCTCATTGTACATCTCTGGTACTGCGGCAAGCACACGTGTGTGCTGCAATGAGCAAGATATTTGTTTTAGGTACACTTCTGAGCAATCCCTGAAGAGCTCTGATGCAGCTAGTAGAGGTGTGCATCAGGGGCTGATGTTTTTGTTTTTTGTTTTCGTTATTTAAATCTGTTTTCGTTTTTGCTTTCGTTTTAATTTTCCATTGGTTTAAATGGAAAACACATTTTTGGTTGTAACATTTATGTTTTTCATAATATTTAGCTGACATTTGGAGGTATTATGGAAGGAATTAATCCAATGGGAGGCATTAAGTGTACCAAATTCCAAAAAGATTGGATAAAAGCATCCAATTTTATAAGCAGTTGAATTATATTATTTTGCAAAAATGTTCATATACATTCTTAGCTGCAACTTCTTTGCCTCAAATTTAATGTAGATGAAACTTGGCAAGTTTACACCCCTTCCCATAGTTACTATCTCTGCCAACTTTCAGAAGGATTGGATAAAGGTTCCTAGTGGTATTTATTTATTTAGTTAGTTAGTTAGTTATGCAAGCATTTGTAGCCCACTCCCTTCTGCACAATGGCAGCTTGGGGTGGCATACAACACAATTATAAAATAACAATAATAAAACATCTAAAATATTACACGGTTTCAATGAATAAAACAATAAAACCCTCCCACCCCACCTACACCACCACCACCACCACCCCCTGCCCTCACTGAAGGCCCGGCAGAACAGCC